>APFE030038175.1:0-19243 GCA_000404065.3 Pinus taeda
CGATTCCACATAGACATTCAATAAGTGGAAGATCCAAATGGTCTCTACGAGTTCCCCATGAACAAAGTTGAATCAGATATCGCAACCCCGGTCATATACTTCCATTCCTAGCGCTCTCCAATAGACTCTGTTCGACTCTGTTACATGCATGATGTTTGAAACGATCTATTCTGAGGTCGCAAGATCGAACGCTAAAATATCTTTGAGCCGCGGCAATTTCTATGAACAAAGACTCCCTTCCGTGTGCTCTACGAACAAAGACTCCCTTCATAGTATATACTACAATTAATTTGAATTCAATTCCATATTCAGATTTATTCACCACATCAGATCAAGAAATTCGGATACGCCTCCCATCCCCTTCTCCGTCATGTATTTATAGACTATGCCCCTTTGTGAGTATTGTATATTCATGAAATAGTTTACGTGCAATTGCAAATCAGCCCTACACAGCATTTCTGCCACAATTTTTGTTATGTCCAACCAATAGCTAGCAACCATCTATCGTTATTCAGCATCCGATCTTTTCGGCGGTATCCGATTAAGGGCATAAAAGTTGTCATTCCTGACACATCGTTTTTAACACTAGTAAACCGATAATCTCATTGCCCATGCAGATGAAAATCAGTATGTCTGTTATTGTAGATGCTGCTCTTCTCTTATTTGTGATGACGTTGTTGTTAAAGGAAGTCTCCGCCACGTGCAGGCCAATGCATGGGATTACTGATAAAAGAATGAATGTTCATTCTTCCGTAGCAGTAGAAGGTTTAGCTCTATGGCAATCACTTGCAGACGGTCAACCCGAGAACAATCTTCCAAAACCGCCACCACCGCCTCAAAGCAGTATTGTTGGCTCGTCGTTGGAAGCGCGGTTAGCGGGAAAATCTTGCGGGCCTCATCACGACAAAAATGTTCCGTGTCCACCAAATCTACGAACAGAGAAGTACAAGATGGACGTGAATGGCAAGGAAGAGATAACAAGGGATCATCAGACTTCCATTATGGCTGGAAAGAACAAACCAGCAGATACGCCCAGTTTGATGATATTATAAAACCCAGGGCCTTCTCGCACGAGTACATAAAACTTAGGGCCATCTCTCACTTAGGGCCTTTTTGATCTTTTGCGTGTTCTTGTTCGTCGTAGGATATACTTTGATCTTTATAGTATTTTCTTTCAGGTTCCGATATGTCTCTTACCTATTCCGCAATAAAATATAATTTTGTTTTCTTTTTATTTATTATAATCGGGAATAATCTAGACGAGCCACCGATCAATTTTTTCAACATGAGTGAAAGAGGCTTACTTATTCCGAAATTTTAAAGGAATTGGACTCAAAGACTTACTTATTTCATTGCCAAAGTTACATGATATTTTTGTAAGTAAGAAAAATATATAGATAACTCAGAATTAAAAATATAAAATATATTTTTTCAAAAAAAATAAAATAATATCATCAGAATAAAAATATAGTATTGATTAGTTATTTTTATTTTTATTTCATCTTTTTCTTTCTAATTTTATTATTATTTTAAATATTTTTCACTCTTAACAATTCTCTAAAATAATTTATAGCCATAAACTATTTATAAATGTGTGATATTCCATATTTAGAATATCTATCACATTTTTTCTACAAATATCTATTCTATAATAATTTTCATTGTTTTCAAGCAACAAACTATTGGACTATTTTGATTACTGTGAGATATCTATCACTCGAAGCTTGAATAACACAATGCATTAAGAGTTCTTATTGAAATTGCCCTTATAAATAAAATCCTTAGTTTACATTTGGTCTCAGCTTCCTAGATGTCTAAACGGTTCTTCATATCCGATTACAACTCCTCATATTCTTTACAAACTAATATTTACAAGGATATTCACAATTTATGATGGTTCTTCATGTCTAATTACAATTCATATATTTTCCAAACTAACATTTACAAGAATATTCACAATTTATGATAATACTAAGGATTCTATATTAGCATTAGTCTTTTAATGTGAAATTAAACTTTGAAAGTTTAAGCATATTTTTAGATTTTTCAAATATGTTTTTCTAAAGCATTTAGATGATGTGGTTTACAATTTGTTTATTTGTGAAACAATCTATAATTTAATGACTAGTTTATTTTTCTTTATTGTTGAACCTTCTAGAATGGATATTTCGTGTGAGCTTCAAGAAATAGCTATTCACTTGTTACTCATGATGTATCTTGAAGTAGACACTCATTTGTCCATATCCCCTTGATTTCAAAATCCTAGTGTGTAATGAGATTGTGGTCATCCTCCTTAGAATGTTTGATCCCAAAGATTTGAATTCGCTTTAATTATATTAAAATTCTTTGTACAGTGTACCAACACTTTCATAAAATTCTTGCATGAACATAGAGAAAATCTGAATTGAAAATCAACTTAATACTTTGATTGTAATAAGCTCTATAATACTCTCCATAAGCTATATATATTTTTTTACATCCCAAAATAACTTTCCCTTATTTTAATGTATAAATTAGTTTATTTACCATTCTCAAAAACAATTTTCCATACTAAAAATTTTCAACAATTTTCCAAAGTACTACTTTAACAAACTTAATACATGCCTTAAATTTTGAAGTACTTCAATAGCCAAGTAATAGTCTAAATATCATGTGTCTTTGGTTGTTTGTTTATAAATATAAATAATCCTTTATTATTCTTTGTTATAAAAAATTATATTACATAAAACATAATATATACACTAGTTTCTCCAATATTCTTTTGAATATTCATACATCATCGATATTAAAATTCTTGAAATTTCCCATCAAAAGATAATTAGTTAACCTTCCACACATTCTTTTTCATTCCTCCATTCAGGAAAAAAATAAATTGATGGAAACGAATTCTGGGGTCTCTTCGTTTCATCACAAAACCACGCCTGGTCCAATCCATGCTCTAGAGGTAGTTGATTCCAACAAACATGTAGACAATACATTCCAGCACCACCAACAATGGCCATTCGACTTCCAATGCCATGCAATGAAGGATTAAAAATACACAGTTTGGATGGCACCAATCGTTTATGACATATATCAGTGGAATATTTCTGAGAACCTATGGTTATATTATTGAAAATCCAACCATACCCACACGTGCTTAGCTTCTCATTCACTGCAAACCCACGCAGGTAATTAAAGATGTGTCGCACCTATGAAACGAGACCTTGCTCAGCATGATGACATCTGCAAACAAAAATACCTGAAAATGAAAACACTCTAAATGCTAGGGACAACACTTTCAAACGCTGGTTCTGCACCTCATCGACCGATTGTTCTCTATGTAGCGCTGTCCATTGTGAGCGCATCGATGTTTTAACACAATTTGGAGGCGGCTCTCCTCAAGCACTCCTCCTCTATAATTGCAAGTAATTTAACTCTCCATAATATACCACCAGGATTCAACGCTCAATTCTTCACAAAACTCTACCGAAAACCCTGCATACTGACATGCCTATTCTGTGGCAGTCCTATTTTCTTTTTCCCCATTTTAGGCACGGTCTCCAGATCTCCGAGCAAGTCCTTAATCAACAGAAATGTTGGTCCATTTGCACCCAGAAGGTGACTTTCGTGAACTAGAAATTAACAAATACCACACAGAGATTTCTGATGGCAATTCCAGTAACATTAACAGTTTATTACTGACTCAGGGTTCAACCTATGACAGTTTCCTCTGAAACAACATACAAAACTTGATTCTGGATTTAATTTATGACAGACGTGAATTCCTTAGCAACATTTCATATATTCATTGAGCATTCACTGACCATCACATAAAACACACAAAGATTTCTGAGAAGACACTTACACACTTGTTCAATTAACCATGGGGAGATCGAGTTACAAAATCACAGAACTATTACAGATTTCATGTGCAGAATATTTATTATTACTGTTACCTCAACGGCCTGACCATACAAGGATGGGTGTGCTCTACCCTGGCCCTCTTTATCTGGCATACCTCCCCTCACTCGATCTATCTCTCCCCTGCTGCCTACTCCTTCCTTTCTTTTCCCAAGAATAAGTTATACATAAGTCATACCTAACTACTTCTTCCCACACATGAAGGAATTAGTTATACAGTTATAATTCAATCTTGATATCCACCTAAACAAACTAGACCACTTGGCTTGATCTCCACGCAAGGATGATCACTTGCCATTTATTCCTAATTAGACCACCCTTAACTACTTACGCTTATTGAAATCAACACAAATTTAACAACTAAGTCTTCCTCAAGTCTTGCTTTAGCCACAACATGTGACCACCTTTCACATTGCTGGCCAGGACTAGATGCTCCTGCATCAGACTCTCACGGTTGAAAAGATTCATGATCTCCTGATCATGTGCTTTCAAAAAGGAATGAAGAAAAATAAAATTCCTCCTAGATCCCAGACTTTGTCCTCGAGTTGTCCATATGCTTTGCTCCTTCGTTTAGGCTGCATGTCAGCTACTTCCTGTTTCATCTTCCTTCTTTGGTCACAATAGTTTGGAGCTACCGTAATAAGTTTGTCGTGGTGTTCAATTTCATAATCTTCCTCTTTACCTTCATGAGACTTGACCACTTGCACAAGATTGTTTTCTTGGAAAAATGTTTTGGTCACATCTTCTCCAAAAGACAAACCAACATCTCGTTTGCTAGGTCCACGCCATTTTTGGAGCTCTGGATCGCTCCAAAGTATTTCACGCATCAGACCCTCTTTAGGTGGCTCTCGGAACCAAACAATGTCTTTGATATCATCCAGTTTTATACCATCAACACTAAAAATACTATATCGGACAACAAAAATCTTGTCATTGAGGACATGAGCCAAAGGCAAGCAGCAAAACACTTCAGCGAAAATCTCAACCATGTTTTCACTGTACTTGGACTTGACTTTTCCCTCAAAACTATAAATCTGGTTCATACTCCTGCTTTCACGATTTCCTCTTGCAAGATAGAGTTCAGTTGGACACATACAGTTGAATACGAATAGCACAAGTATAACTTCAACTGAAAATGATCCTCGATCCACAAAATTACCATTAAAAAGATAAGGATTTCCCTTCGAAGGAAGCCGAAGGATTAAACTCCTTTACTTGCAATAATATTTGAAATGCACACCTTCTGTGTATATTTTCCTGATTCTTGAAGTCATTTTTTTTACAAATTCCAATGTTACATTTTCTCCTTCTATTTTATGCTATTGCTCTACCTTTATTGAATGAAAATTAATGGAATCATCAACAGAATGATTCTCAAGACCATTCACTGAGATGGCCTCAATAAATCTAACTTTTTTGACTTTTGTTTCAGTCTCTTCAAGATTTTTGGCGGCATCAGGATCATTTGGACAAATTCTCTTAACTTGCTGAAAATCTTTTAGTACTTGACTAGTCACCTTTTCTGATGCTGCCAGCCTTTGCCTTCTGGTCTACTTCAACATCAGTTTCTTTATGTTCTTAATCTCTGTTTCCATTCGATCTTCTTCTTGGTCTTCTTCATTAATTCTCCCTTCCTACTTTAGCTGGTTGTTGCTGTCCAACTACATCTTCCTCTGCTTCACACATTCAGACTGTGTGTCTCCTTTCAATAGTATTCCAATTTGTTTTTTTGGACTTTCTTCTTTCATCAACACTTCAGTATGTTGACTTAACTCCAAAGAGTTTTCAAGTTTTTCCTCTACATCATCTATTTTAACGAGGCTTCCTTGCCATGGTTCACAGTTGTGAACTTCCTCCTCTGCTTTTGCTTCCTTTACTATAGACCTCTTGCAATCTTCATCAGGTATAGGTGCTTTTAACCATTTTCCAGTAACTCTAGCTCTTTCTCCCATACATTAGCCTACTGATGAGCATTGCTTTCTTTTTCTCCTTGATCCTGTTGTCGACTTTTTGTCATTGTCAGCTCTTCTTCCTTTTCTTCACCTTTTTCTAGGTGAATTTCTGCTTCATGTCGTCTTCCTTGAGGTACATTTTCCAGGTTGATCAACTCAACATCTCCCATGCTTGACTCAACCATGCCTATCATCATGACAGCGTGATGATCTTCTACTATGTTTTTAGAAATCATGGTCTCTTCTTCATGAAATTATTTGACAATCTTCATTGGATGTCCCTTTTCACCTTTATATGTTGCTTCCACTAATATTTTTGAGCTCTCTCCTTCTATGCAGTTTTCTCTTCCAGGACTATCAGCTACATTCTGTGTAAGTGACACTGAATCGCTTGAAAACAATGTTGAGGAGCCATTGAATGGAGATGAACAATAGCTAGGACCACATGCTTCCTACCAAGAAATGTCTCTGCTAACTATGGGCAACCCTATTATTGATACATTAACTAGCTAAGTGGAATCAGAATGTCCTAAGTGGACAGGGTGATTGTTGTTTCCTAAAGTGAAATTTTCTAAATTTCGAGTTTTTTTAATGCTGTAAGATTACCTCTATCACCGTGAAGACAAGATGTAGACAACTTAACCCTTCCTCCAATTGATTTTATGTCTCCGCCTGCCAACCTCTCAAGGGAACCGGCTTGATATGCATCCCAAACCACGGGAACATAATATGGTTGATCCCTACCTTTGATGGCATTTCTGCCAGGTTTTCGTTGACCAAAAATGGAAAATTAAATGATGATTTGTCTTCTCTCACCTGTCGAACTGATACTTCCACGTCATTTAAACCCTCTTGCACCTCTTTTGTCTCTCTCAGGCTACTCTTGGAAAGTTGCGCATCCTCTACGGAATATTTTTTAGATGTTACATCTTGAATTAACAAATTCTTTTCTACTGGTATAACACTCTTCCTGACGCTCATTTGGCCTTCTTGCTTGCCTGAACTTCCTTCGAGTGGGAACATTGTAGCCAAGATTTGTGGCAATGGTGTATGCAATGCTGGAAGTTTATGTGGCATATCAATTACTTTATTTGCATCTTTCCCATAAGGTTGTGTTTCCATGATTCCATCAGTTTTACCTTCTATCACTAGTCCAACCTATTTCTCTGAATTTCCTTCTAGTCTTCCTGTCAACATTTCAGTATGCTGATGCAAGTTCTCTTCTCAAATTTTGAGACCCTCATACGATCTCACCTCTTCCTAATCATCATCCAGGGATATTCCTTCCTCTGGCTTGCAGATAACTTCATCTGCTTCTCATGCTTCTTCAAGCATTTTCCTCTGAACAAATTTGCCTGCGACATCTTCAATTCTTATCCTTGACTAAAAGAATTTGAGTTCCTCTGTCCATAAGGCAATCTCCTTTTGCTTCCACCTCATCTATAATGAGTGCCAAATCACCTTATTCCCTTTTGAAGGAAAGGTCCATCCTCTTTTCTGGTCTTCGAGTTCTTGTAGTAGCTCTATCAACATCTCCAATCTTGCTTTCATGTCAGCAAGTTGCTTGTCAAGCTCCTCTTGACTCATCCTCTTCATGCCATTTGTCTTGGCATTCTTTCCTCCATAGTGACTTTCTTTAGAACCTCTGCAATTATCTTCCATCATCTTTTTCTTCATCCTCTCTTCTTGAGCTCCTCTCTCTACTGCAACAAGTCTCCGCAACAGCAAGTCCTCCTCACTGCAATCTTACCTCACTAATCTCTCCACGCTCAGTCTTTTGGTAAGCATGGTCCTCCATCTGGAACCTCCTCTTGAGCACCATCTTTACTCTTCCTAGGCTTCTGCAAGATCTCACTCTCCATTGAGAACACTTCAATCGTCCTCTCTCATTCTCCCTTGGGTCATCCTCTCCCATTCTCCCTTGGGAACACCTCAGAGTGCTTTCTTTGTTCTGCTTTTCCCTTTGCTTGCTACTGAAAACCTACAATCATAGTTTATGAACCCATTGAAAACAAATATCATTATATATATATATATATATAGATATATATATATATATATTATATATATATATATATATATTATATATATATATATATATATATTATGATCCATGCATGATCATGTCCATCTGCATTTTGCATGCACTGTCTCAAATTATTTTCTTCAGTCGTCCTCTTTGTTCTGCTATGTGTTCGGATTTAAAATCTCCCTTGAGAATGAAATTCTCAACTCTCTCTACTATCTTTCATTTGGTTATCTTGGACCTTTCTTGTCCTTGGCCATTCGCCCTCTGCAACGTTTCCTATGCTATCTTACCTCTTTACTATTGTCAACGTCGGTCTTCTTCCAAGACTTGCTTTCTCCCTATGTAACCTTTGAACCCTCGCTCACAAAACACATTGTAGTCTTTTTATCCTACCAGTCTTTCGCATTACCAACTCTATCACCGTGGCTGCTCACACTCTTCTTTCTCAGCACGCAAAAACTCCTTTCCGCAGGAAATCTTTTCCCGCTCTGATACCAAAAATGGTGAAAACAAATTCTAGGGTCTCTTCATTTCATCAGAAAACCACTCCTGGTCCAATCCACGCTCCAGAGGTAGTTGATTCCAAAAAACCTTTACACACTACATTCCAGCACCACCAACAACAACCATTCGACTTCTTCCAGCTACACCTATAACAATGAGGCTTCTTACTTCCAACGCCATGCAATGAAGGATTAAAAATACATAGTTTGGATGGCACCAATCGTTTCTGATATATACCAGTGGAATATTTCTTATAACCTATGGGTATATTACTGAAAATCCAACCACACCCACATGCGCTTAGCTTCTCATTCACTGCAAACCCACGCAGGTGTTACCGGGAATAGTGTCCACTCGGATGCTGCTATTCCCACTAAGATGGGTGGCTATCTTAGAAACAAACAAGTAAAGTCTACTTTCATTTTCCTTTATGAAAATAGACAAGAGCAGAACCAAGAAGACCAACCTTAGTCTTGCGCTTCATTTCCTCTGCTTCTTGATAGAGCTTCGATGCTTCTTCTTTGTCTGCCCAGCTTCAAAGAGCACCTGTGGAATCACAGCAACATACTAGTATCGAAGAAACAAGGATCTATATTCATAAATAACACACGACCAGATGTGTGTTAACCATACAAATGCATATATAAACAAGTACACAAGAATATGGAAGAAAACTAGAATAGCTTTATTAATATGAAAAGTAGCAAGAGGATTACAATCATATGTCCTGACCCAGCATCATCCTCCAGCTAGAAAGCCCTTCTTCACCTCAAGCAAAGCTTAGATCACCCAACACTATGAATGTACACCAAAAAATCAACAACACTTCTCTATAAGGTACAAAATTCCAGCCTCTGGATCTCTGTGACGAGGGATCCATATATAGATAATTATAGGGGGGTGAGTCATATTTTGGGATCTTGATTAGTGTTGGGTGATCTAAGCTTTACTTGAGAATAGAAATGATGGGGTTTTATTAGTGAGGTATTTTAAATGAGTTAGAGGGTTCATTTTCAATGATAGACGCTTTGGCCGACCACAATGACAGGCAGCTAGATTTTCAACCGGTGGAGGACTTGGCAAGAGTTTTTTATATCCAGGAGGAAGCCATAGTGGTGAAACAAGACATTCATCCAAAACTCTTTTAGCCTCATCAAGGAAGGGGCAATGGTGGATGGCGTGATTTCCTTCACACAACTTACAAGGAAATCTGGGATTCCTTTTTTGTCCATGTACTTCACTTTCACTGGTTGATGGTGTGCATTCAACATGATCGTCAGAGGTTGATGCCACTGGATTGTGCAAACGAGGAGACCAGTCCCTTAAGATCTGAGGGATCCAGGGACAATATCGATGAAAGTGGCATCCATTACAAATGTCACAAGGAGATTTAGGTTTCGATGGTACGGTGTGAGGATTTTCGCTAGATGACACTTGGTTGCCCCTTTTCGATTTTGGATCCTTTTTCTTATTTCCCTTTTTCTCTTTCAGCTTCTTCTTCTTCTCAGTTACTTGATTTTTAGCTTTATCGGCCTTATCAAGTGAGGAGGAAGGAGGAGAGGGAGAATCAGATGAAGTAGAAGGTTGGGAGGTAACTCTAGTGTCATCTAGTTGTTGATTTGACTGTTCAGGAATTACGGGATTCTGAACAACGGAGGTACAGAAGAGCCAGTCAGGCAAACCAATTGTCAATCCTCGAAGTGACAAAGTGGCCATATGGGGTGCAGCATATCTCCCCAAGAGGATTAGGGACTAGGATTTCCTCCAAGGGGAAATCCTTGGTTGATAGAATCCATTTTCTCAACCTAAAGACCAATGGGGGAATTTGTGATGTTATTCCGATTAAAATAAATTTTAGACACTTTGACACAACTTGTCTTTTCAATTTTAAAGAGTCGAGAAAAAACAAAAGATGACTCTAGTCGCCTTCGATTTTTATTGAGCCTGAAGTGAGAAGCGCTCAGAGGACCTTTTCCTTTAAGGAGTTTGAAAAGGAGCAAGATGGACTTCTTTGGAGATCTAGGCAGAGAGGATTACCAAACCAATCGCAAAAATGCAGAATACTTTTTATGGTACAACAATCAATCTTCCCGAATGCTGTGTTCAGTGCATTACGATCGATAGGGTGGTAGAGACAGCTTCCTAAGGATAAAGGATGCAGCCTATTGTGGTCTCCCAATATATACTCGACAGTACATGTGAGCACAAGTTCGTACTAGCACTTGCCATCTCGGAGTGGAGGAATCACCCAAACAACATTGAAAACAATAGTTACAAGGTTTTACGACGCCGGAATACATCTCTAGCCTAGACAGCTAGATGTTGTGCGTTAAGTTCCAAAGCATTGTTAGATTCATTAAATTTATTTTAAGTTGATCTTGCTTAACAATTTTCCTTTTAGGTTCACCGCGTGATGTGTATATAATTCCTAAAATGTAGTCTAAGATGATAAACAAACATTTATTCTTCTTTCTGTAATGAAAATCCTAGCTACTAAGGAAAGAAAATTAAGAATCTTTCTGCAAAGAGCACAGAGCACACGCTGAATGCACAGTCCTAAATCAAACCAAGCAGTCCAAATGAAAATGCACATGCATGTATTTGTTTTCAGCCTTCTTAATGTATGAATGATGATAATAAATCCATGTACAAATCTGAATTACTTTTAAAGCGATAGTACTTAACAAATTGCTTTTCAAAATGTAGTGAAGGTAAGAGAGACACTTTGCGATTTTGAAATGAAAATTGCTTTTCGACACTTCAAAAACTACTAATTCAAATCATATGCAATAGTAACTGTATAATCAATTATCAAGAACAACAGGATTGTGTTCTAAAACTGAAAATGACAGCTACGACACTTTCAGATCCAGAAACGACAGTTCAACTATGCTACTTTTTGCAAAAGAGAATTGAAAATGACGCACAATACATAAAAAACAATTATAGTTCTTTGCACTAAAGAGGCGGAATAATGCAAGAGAAGGGGGTTTTCATAGAAATACACTGACTATAGACAACAAAACTTCTCAATAGGACTGAAAATAGTGAGAAAAAACCACAGTCTGAAGGTAAAGTTAACCTTCCCTGACCATCGCACCTGTTACACAGTTAAACCAGTATGCAGTGCACCTACTACACTCGGGAAGTGCGATGCATATAGACTGCCATGAAGGCAGGGTGCAATGGTACTAGTGGGAGACTTTAAACAAGTTTTCACTCACAGTTTGCAATTCAGTTCAGGGATTTAGGCCGAGTAAGTAATGTTCAGTGTATGTAAAACACAGGGGTGATCTAAAGAGGTTACTAGAGCGACCACTTAGGGTAATTAGATTGTTTGCAGATCGATTGTTTAATTCATAAACCAAACCTGGAGATAGACTGAAGCAGCATTGATCTACTTTGCATTTGTATAGAAAATGCAGTTTTATAACAACCTCTGAAAATATTACTAGTTATTATAATATTTTAAACAGGCTTCTAACAAGTAGCTAACATTCATATTTCCATAGGTGTTCTTAATGTGGTAAGATTAATATTTAGGGTTAGTGTTGGGTGATCTAAGCATTACTTGAGGTGAAGAAGGGCCTTCTTGCTGGAGGATGATGGTGGTGGGATCTAAGCTTTGCTACTTTTCATCTTAATAAAGCTATTCTAGTTTTCTTCCATATTCTTGTGTACTTGTTTATATATGCATTTGTATGGTTAACACACATCTGGTCCTGTGTTATTTATGAATATAGATCTTTGTTCCACTCCTATCTATTTTCATAAAGGAAAGAGAAATTAGACTTTACTTGTTTGTTTCTAAGATAGCCACAAAATGGCGACTCCACTGGGAAACGACTAGATTGTTTGTTAGCCTATCTATCTTTGTTTCTTTTATAAACTTACAAACGGAGCCTGAAGTCAAGCCAGCTAGCCTTCGAACTGCATTTTTTATACAAATCCAAAGTAGATCAATGCTACTTCAGTCTATCTCTGGGTTTTGTTTATGAATTAAACAATCGATCTACAAACAATCTAATTGCCCTAAGTGGTGGCTCTAGTAACCTCTTTAGATCACCCCTGTGCTTTACATACATTGAACGTTACTTACTCGGCCTAAATCCCTGAACTGAATTGCAAACTATGAGTGGAAACTTGTTTAAAGTCTCGCACTGGTACCATAGGACCCTGCCTTCAAGCAGTCTGTATGCATTGCACTTCCTGAGTGCAGTAGGTGCGCTGCATACTGGTTTCACTATGTAACAGGTGTGATGGTCAGGGAAGGTTAATTTTACCTTCAGAATGTGGTTTTTTCTCACTATTTTCAGTCCTATTCAGGATTTTTTCTATCTGTATTCAGTGTATTTCTGTGAAATCCCCCTTCTCTTACATTATTCCGCCTCCTTAGTGCAAATAACTGTAAGTGTTTTTTTATGTATTTTGCGTCATTTTCAGTTCTCTTTTGCAAAAAGTAGCATATTCGAACTGTTGTTTCTCGATCTGAAAGTGTCATAACTGCCATTTTTAGTTTTAGAAGACAATCCCATTGTTCTTGATAGTCGATTATACAATTACTATTGCATATGATTTGAATTAGTAGTTTTTAGAGTGTCGAAAAGCAATTTTCATTTCAAAATTGCAAAGTGTCTCTCTTACCTTCACTACATTTTGAAAATAAATTTGTTGAGTACTGTCGCTTTAAAAGTAATTCAGATTTGCACATAGCTTTCTTATCATCATTCATACATTAAGAAGGCTGAAAACAAATACATGCATGTGCATTTTCATTTTGACTGCTTGGTTTGTTTAGGGACTGTGCATTTAGCATGGCTCTGTGCTCTTATGCAGAAAAGATTCTTAATTTTCTTTCCTTAGTAGCTAAGGGTTTTCTTGCCGAAAGAAGATTAGAACATTTGTTTATCATCTAGACTGCATTTTAGGAATTATATACACATCATGCCGGTTGAACCTGAAGGCAAATGTTTAACAGATAACTTAAAAATAAATTTAATGATAATTCTAACAACACTTGAACTTAAACACACACAATCATCTAAGAGGTCTAGGCTAGAGACGTATTCCGGCGTCGTAAAAACCTGGTTACTGTTGTTTTCAGTGTTGGTTGGGGTGATTCCTCCACTCTGATGAGACAAGTGCCAGTACGTACTTGTGCCTACCCACGTCACCATCGAGTATATATTTAGGAGACCACAATAGGCTGCATCCTTTATCCTTAGGATAGCTGTGTCTGTCGCCTATCGATCACAATGCACTGAAAACAACATTCGAAAAGATTTGACGGATCGTTACCCTGTGAAAATGTATTTTGCAGTTTTGCAATTGGCTTTGGTAATCCTCTCTGGCCTAGAATCTCCAGAGAAGCCATTTTGCTCTTTTCAGACTCCTTTTAATGTGAAAAGGTCCTCTGAGCGTTGTCACTTCATGGGCTCAATAAAAATCCGAAGGCAACTAGAGTTCATCTTTGTTTTTTCTCGACTCTTTAAAATTGGAAAAACAAGTTGTGTCAAAGTGTCTAAAATTCATTTAATTCGAAAAACATTTTTCCCTTTTTATTTTGAGTTGATCAAGTAATCTGCAATCGTGGAAGAAAGTCAATCAAAACCCCGTCGTTCGCAAAGACTTACGAGTTAACCGTTGTTGACTCCAGAAGCAAAACCATTCCAGACAAAGCGCACTCGTTTAACCGGATCAAAGTCCCCTAGGTTGGTTGGAGAAAACACTCTAACATCCTCAGAGACTTCGGTTACTCTGAACATTTCTGCTATCCCTGTCTCTACAGAAGAAATTTCACAACAGCAAAAGGACATTACAACTGATCCTAGTGTGATGGTTAACACTTCTATTCTTGAACTAGCTCTGTCTATAGCCAATTCAGAAGGTGTTACTACCCAACCGTCTGTTGCTGCAGAACGTACATCTTCTCCGACACCAGAAATATTTTACGGAACTGACGGTCTGCCTCTTCCTCCCGGATTGATTGCCATAGAAGAGATTGTGGAAGATCCTCCATCTATCACTCCAACACATCTTGGAGCTGGGATCGCCCTGTATCCTTCTTCATCAGAAGATATTCACCCGCCATCGGAAGTTCCTGAAGAATCACTGAGGAATCTTTTGGATAGGCTTAATATTTCTGAACAACCATCAACATCAAGGACTGTGTTACCCGACAGAGCAACAACAAAAGCTCTTTCTGCTATTCCGATAATGTTCGTCGGCGTGCCATTTGTCCCAACCAGCTTTCAATCGTTGGATGGAGTCCATCCAAGGGCTATCTCGAGAGTATGGACTGTTCCCATTTGTTCGTCCGGAATTATATCTGGAATCTCTTATGTTGAATCTCAACAAATTGATTTGTCATAAGGTCAATTTGGGCAAACTTGTCCCCAAAGGAAAATCATTCCTTTGAGTACTGGATTACTGTCGTATGGAGGGCCGTATACCCTTTCATTGCCTTCCTCGGAAGGACAACCATGCGTGAGTTCACAACAAATTTGGGTTATGCTAGAATCACAACTAGCGATTGGGTGCCAATCCTGTCTCAACAACCAAGAGTTGTATGCTCAATACAAAAATTTTTACCTATGACAAACATCCCCACTATGTTGGTTATTGTGGCAGTATCACAAGCACAAGCATCAACAATTGTATGCCAACCTCAAGTTTCACAGGTTTTAATGCAACAAACTCTTGTACCCACGACACAACCATAATAACCAACTAGTGGAATGGCACAGATTCAAACGGGGAACACCAACCCCCATCTTGGTCAAACAGTCAGTACTGGACAACAACCCATGACTTCACAACCATGGCTAGTGCAATACCAACAACCGCAATTCCAGCAGACTTACCAAGGATATGAGAAACAAGTCTTTGCAAGTAATGGGTAGATGTATCAACCATATGAGAATGGTTATGCCCATCAACCTTACCAAAGTTACCAACATCAAATGCATTATGCTGGTATGCAAGACCAACTGCTGAAACAATTCCATCTTATCCTGGGTATGCTCAACCAAGCCTGAATCAACACTTACCTTTCATGGCAACTTTAGAGTTACCGGATCTGAGTCGACTAACAAACAATCCAATTGCCTACACCCCTTGGTGGCCGACGATTCTGCATAAACTTCCATCTGATATTCCTAAATTTAATGGAAATCCGGGTGATGACCCATCGAATCATGTGATGACCTTTCATCTATGGTGTTCACCAAACACTCTCAATGATGATTCGATCAGGCTTCGCCTCTTTTAGCGCATGTTAACTGGTCCGGCAGAAAAGTGGTATATCGAACTGCCTAGAGCTTCGTTTGATAACTTCAGTACCCTAGCCACAAACTTTTTAACCCATTTTTAGTTACCTATAAGGTACGAAACAGGAATTGAGCTACTTACCAATTTCAAACAAACAACAACCACTCACATATCCAATCATATTCATGAGTGGCGACGTCATCGTTGAATGGTAAAAACATATGTTCTTGATCAGCTATTAGCTGAATGGTTTCTTAAGTCACTATTACTCGCTATTACAAAAGATGTGGCAAAGGGAGGAGTCATCATTGAAGAGCAAGTTATTGCTTGTGCACAATATCTAGACTTGATTTATACTCAGTCTGGCACGCTCTACAGTAAAATCCCTGATGCTCCTAGACCAGAATTTTCCATTCCTCTGCCTCCTAAATCAAACAAAGACTCTGATGTCGGCAATGGCATGATAGGCACGACTAGCATGAAAACCATAAAGGCTACGTCAAAGAAAACCCGCACGGTTTCTAGCCAAAATGAAAATGACAAACTTCTTGTCTCGGAGGTTAATGCCATGTCGAATGACAAAGGAAAAGAACGAAAGCAACCATGAGGCAAGAAGAAAAAGAAAGGGAAAAAGAAGAAACAAGAGGAGTCATCTCCTAAAAAATCTTCTACAAACCTTTCTGGGCAAAGGAAACCCCCTTCAAGGTGTCAGATATGCGATGAGGATCATTGGACAAGAGATTGTCTATATGAAGCTGAGCTTAGAAAATTCTTCAAGAATTCAAAAACTTTAGCGGTGTTGACTAATCCGTTTCCGAACCCAGGAACAAATCTTGTTGCTAGCGACAATGCTTCTCTTTCCCGAGTGCTTATGTTGTCCATTTCGAAACAACAAAATGATGCTTTGATATCGACAAGGAATAAAGATTATGGAAATCCACAGATGTTGAACAACAAGGCTATAGATCAACCTAGTAGTTCGACAACAACTTCGACCGAAGTTGTGCCACCCATCATTCCTGAGCTAATGATAAAGCTGTCAAAGGGAGTAGTACACAAATCGACATTTAATCCTTGTGCCAGAGCAGCACAACATTATAATATAGTGGAGGATTTGGCCCAATCGCCGTCCGCTATGTCGACACTTGAGGTACTACAAAATTTCCCCTCCCAAAAGTAAGCTTTATTATCAGCCATAGGTGGGATTGACCCAGCGGATTCCAATCTTGTGTCCTTTGATCACAAAGGATATGACCCTCAGTTACCAGCTCAACTAGCTTTCCTTATTCAAGTGAAAGCTCTCAGCAAAACTGTTCATCGAACAATTTTTGATGAGGGGGCATCTACATGTATTAGGGCAATGAGTTGCTGGAGAAATTTAGGCTCACCACCCTTGTCGCAATCGTTAACGACATTAAAATCATTTGATGGGTGAACATACACTCCATATGGGATTTTAAGTAACTTGCAAGTCAAACTGGGGGGAAAATAGTAGAAATTGATATTGAAGTTATTGCCGGAAACCTCGATTACAACATCCTACTGGGAAGGCCCTGAATATATGCTATGGCTGCCATTGTGTCGACGTACTTCAGAAAGATTGCATTTCCCTTCCAAGGAGGAATCACAATCATCGACCAACAAACATTTCTCCCCAACAGTTCACAAGTTACGGGAAGCATTCCAATGATCCATGGAAGCTCTTAGTTGCTTCAAAATATTGGAGTAGGCCTCCTAAAAGACCCTTCATTAATGGGGACTTTTGCCCTTCCACCTCCGAGTAAGCTGGCAGAAGTGGCCATATTGGAATCTTCTACATCAACAAAAATGAAGAAGAACTTAGAACATTTTGATAGGGTGGATCATCGTGAGGCATTGCCTCCAAACCCTACCATAGCTACATCATCTGATGATCAATTCAGTGATGTTGTACATTATGTACTGGCGGCATTGGAACCAAATCTTCCCTTCATAACCTGTTATGGGTTGTGATCAAAAGTTGCCATGAGGATAGTTCTTTTACTGTGTCAACCTCATTAAAAAATGAAACAAATCCCTTTCCAAATCGAGTATTTCAAAGATCTCAAAGGTAAACCTTTGTTCCAACCATCGAGTTGAATGAAATGAAGCTTGGGGGGAATTCACCTCGATTTGCGTTATTATGGTGGGGGCGTGCAAACTTATCGCGAGCAGTGTTACCGCAGGGTTCAAGCTCGTTCAAAAATAAACCCACCATGAGTAGTTTTAGCACATAGTTCAAGCTCGTTAAAAAATAAACATAAGTCATGAGAAAATGTTTCCCCTAGAGTTTAAGCTCATTAAAAAATGAATCGGTAAATAACCATTGTGAATGCCTTATCGCCAGCTTTTGAGCCTTGGTCGTGTTCTCATCATCACCTCCACTCTTTTTTTAGCTGATCATTCACACCCACATGATTGTTTACCCTTTCGAGGAACATCTGTGAAGAGTGATTCTACTAGCCATCCTTGTGACACTACCGTGATTGGAAAATTCCAAACCTTACCTGGAATCAGCTGCTACCCAAAATCATCACTCGTTCCTCGAAAACGAGTCCCCTTTAAGCTCTTTTCAACTGACTCGTAAAATATGAAAAGCTTGCCGAGCAATTGGCCTCTCCGGCTCATTAAAGTCATCGAAAGTGCTATCCCTCCTCTAGAGTTTAATCTTTTTGGATTTGAGGGATTATTACATAAAAAAATCGAGCGCTTGTCTTGTTCAGCTCGTTAAAGCTATCGAAAATTCATCCCTTTTGTATTATTTTACACTTTTTTGGACTTAAGGGATTACATGACAAAAAAGAATGGTTGAAGTCTCCTTTCCATTCCTTTTAGACTCTCTAAAATTGAAAGGGACCGGGTTATCTTTGTCGTTAAACTCATTAAAACTGAATAGTGACAAACTCGTCCAAATGGACGAGAACGAGTTTCACTGTCCCTAGGCTCGCTAAAATATAGTGACAGGTTCGCTCGAAGGGTGGATTATAGAACAAGCATATGTTATCCTCCTCAAGCATGACAAAAATAAATAGGTATTGGTTAGCAATGACTGGGGAAAATTGGAAAGAAAACTTGAAAAAGCTTTATTGGTAGCAAGTCGCTCTTGAACATGACACTTTCGTTCCGCATCCAAGCCGGGTTGGGTTGTTCTGTTCACTGGCCATATCACCATTGGTATGTCACACCATCCATCTTTGGTGTTAACGCTACCAAACCATCATCAGTGTTGCCGACATGTTCAAGAGAAGTCATTCAAAATTCGCCTGTGTCTCACCCACTACAATACATTCACGCTTCATTCTTTCATGACCGCCACCATGAACACTGTATCATCAGATCGTTTTCACCTCCAAAATCATTTGCTTCGTTCCGTGTTATAAATGTTGGATTCATTAAGGCCCTCCTATGATGGGTCACTTCTTGTTGACATCGGCTCATTATCAAAGAAGTTGAGCTAGGGACAACCCTTTCAGTACTTTGAAGCTTGCATGCCTCAATGGCAAGTTTCTCACTTTCGGCGACAGGTTTACATTAATGGCCTTCGACCGAGAGATTTTGCGTGGTGTTC
>APFE030038178.1:0-21448 GCA_000404065.3 Pinus taeda
TTAAATAAGATTATGAACTTTTTTTTTAAACATGCAATTTTTATAGCAAATACCAGGTCAAGATGGACTTATACAAATTGTTCTACACATTTCATTTTGATTATTAAGAGATTTTAAACTTTTTGAAAATTTGGGTAAATACGTGGTTTTCATGTCATTTTGGTTATTAAGAGGCTTTAAATTTTTTAATATCTTGATAAATACCTGGTTTCTATTTTGACCCGTAGCCCTGTATGAATCAGTGTAGCTCTGCAACTCTTTTAAAATCGTGGTAAATACCTGGCTTTTCTCCTCATTATAAACAAAGATTTGTTCAATAACCCCTATATGATTCAATGTTGAAGGATGCGTACAAAAATACTTTGAGGATGAAGTGATCATTAGCTCATCAGATGAGGAGGGTAAATCTGAAGGAACATTGGAGGATCCTATCTATGAAGGATACAGGGCCATTTTAGATTGTAAAGTTGCCGGAGAATCTTTGGTGTGTAAATCATCTTTTAGATCTCTCCAAATTCAGAGTATTGAAAAAAAAATTGTTCTACACATTTCATTTTGATTATTAAGAGATTTTAAACTTTTTGAAAATCTGGGTAAATACGTGGTTTTCATGTCATTTTGGTTATTAAGAGGCTTTAAATTTTTTAATATCTTGATAAATACCTGGTTTCTATTTTGACCCCTAGCCCTGTATGAATCAGTGTAGCTCTGCAACTCTTTTAAAATCGTGGTAAATACCTGGCTTTTCTCCTCATTATAAACAAAGATTTGTTCAATAACCCCTATATGATTCAATGTTGAAGGATGCGTACAAAAATACTTTGAGGATGAAGTGATCATTAGCTCATCAGATGAGGAGGGTAAATCTGAAGGAACATTGGAGGATCCTATCTATGAAGGATACAGGGCCATTTTAGATTGTAAAGTTGCCGAAGAATCTTTGGTGGGTAAATCATCTTTTAGATCTCTCCAAATTCAGAGTATTGAAAAAAAAATTACGTTTTAAATTATTTTTTTATCAGTTTGTTTAATTTACGAAGAATTTTTCAGGTTTTTTCAAGTATACCTCCATAGTTACCTGGTTTGTCCAATAATTTTTCAAGTTTCCAAATTTGACTTACAAGTTCACAGCACAGAAGGGCAAAACAATATCCATAAACTTTGGGTTTACATGCATTTCTGTGTTGAACTGATAGGTGAACATTAATCCCGCTACAGAGCATCTCAGTGCAATCAGTCCCTTCAAATTAAATCACACTGGCAGTTAATATGATTTTCTAGGTGTAACATGTAGGCTATCTGGTTAACTCAATAGAGCATTGGTGAATTGTAGGCCAACTGTGCCAGATGGGAGCCAGAATAGACCAAGCTGAAGGGAACTTGAATAGGCTATGAGAAAATCGATATACACTGAAATACCCTCGATATTTATGTAACATAATTATTATTAATACCCAAATTAAAAATCTAATTACAGGCGCAAACGGAAATATTAGAACCTATGCTACGCTGAGTATTTTCATTATTACATTTCCTATTTAGCGAAACAGGTAGGTACTTTAAAGGCGCAGATGCAATTACTGGAACCAACTTCTTTTTCCACACAGATTATAAAATGAGAAAGTATATATATCAGAGAGATTTTTCAATCTCCGAAAACAGAGAATATCTTTTACCAGTCAGTCCTATAAACATAGATTTGGGTTACAATATCAAAAAAGCTGCTAAAAGAAACTAAGAGTCATCATAATCCAAGACAAAAAGTCATTATAACATAGTGAAACTTGCTGAAGATAATTTCTGGAAACAGGGTAATGACACAGAGCCTTGCAGAAAGTAAGAAACTCATTAAAAAGGAGTAAAGCCTTCCCCTGTCTGAATGCCATTTCAAACTGTTGGAAGATAATATGATCAAGAAGTGAGTTGCAACTCTTTTCTAGAGGCAATTTGTTTCACTGTTTTGGGTTTTATAGATATGCAAGATAGATGATGGAACTCAGTTGACAGTGTTTTGATTTAGAGTTTCTATAGTTTAAGAGCTAAAAAATTTAAAGAGTTTCTGTCCTTTCCCTATTTAATAACTGATTTGGAGTTTCCAAAAAAATGAAATACCTGAGATCAAGGCAAATTGCACAGTGTAAGACCCCAAAAAGCAAGGAGTTCTGCTATGAGAAAATCGATATACACTGAAATACCCTCGATATTTATGTAACATAATTATTATTAATACCCAAATTAAAAATCTAATTACAGGCGCAAACGGAAATATTAGAACCTGTGCTACGCTGAGTATTTTCATTATTCCATTTCCTATTTAGCGAAACAGGTAGGTACTTTAAAGGCACAGATGCAATTACTGGAACCAACTTCTTTTTCCACACAGATTATAAAATGAGAAAGTATATATATCAGAGAGATTTTTCAATCTCCGAAAACAGAGAATATCTTTTACCAGTCAGTCCTATAAACATAGATTTGGGTTACAATATCAAAAAAGCTGCTAAAAGAAACTAAGAGTCATCATAATCCAAGACAAAAAGTCATTATAACATAGTGAAACTTGCTGAAGATAATTTCTGGAAACAGGGTAATGACACAGAGCCTTGCAGAAAGTAAGAAACTCATTAAAAAGGAGTAAAGCCTTCCCCTGTCTGAATGCCATTTTCAAACTGTTGGAAGATAATATGATCAAGAAGTGAGTTGCAACTCTTTTCTAGAGGCAATCTGTTTCACAATGAAAACCCTAAAAAGCAAGGAATTTAGCCCGGGTGTTGGATCCCCAACGACAGTGCCAATAAAATCTATAATAGAGCTCAAAACCAATGCGAATGGCCTGCAGCTTGAAATTGATCCACTATATAACATGAAATGAACACAGGTTGTCCTGGAAATGTAAGGATGACCATATCAGGTGTAAGGATAAACCAACAACCTGACAGTTTTCTCTCGCTACCTCGTCCCACTTCAGCGTTCACTCAGGACATGTCAACATGATAAAATAAAAAGGAAATTCTGATTAAAAAACAGCAAATATCATCCAATGATCAATAAGGGCAGCTTTTTAACTGCTGAATACCAGGGTTGGAGAATCAGGGCGTTTGCTTTGCAATCGAGCTATAGATCCCTTGTTCTGTGTATTGGTTTTCCACAGGTCTGTTCAAATGTTTGATCCGAATCCCACGCAATCCCCTGACTTGGAAGTTTGCAACCTGGACTGTTTCATAAATGCATATAATTCGACCCCATTCAAACCGATAGAATTCACACACGGCTACAGGTTTGCACAGGGATTGATTCGAATCGAAATCACATTAATACAGGGAAACATTCTCACGCATTTTGGAAATACACTATTTCGTTAAAAGACTCTGCACGTAATTTCTACAGACTCGGGAATGCTCCTACCTCTGCCTCTTGGAAGCCTGGTTGTGCTTTGGGGACGATTTTGGAGATGCAGTTCCCGGTATTGATGATCCAGGCAAAGAAGTATCGGCCTAACAGCTGCGCGGCGGGCTCAGGGTTTCCAGCTCGTTCTCTGCTACTGTGTGAGATTAATTCTGCCTGTGGGTATTTGGTGTGGGTAAGTTCATCCATGGAAAAACAGCAAAACAGCCGGGAAAACAGCCAAACAGCCGGGAAAACAGCCAAACAGCGGGGAAAACAGCAGAGTATTGATGTTCGATCGTATCGGGTTAGGATGCAAAACAGGAAAACAGGCAAACAGCCAAACAGCAGGGAAAACAACAGGGTTATTCCGATCGTATCGGGTTAGGATAAGGCGGGTTAGGATAAGGCGCGTGGAGATTTATCCAACAGACCTGCAAAAAACCCGAAACCTGAAAACCCGCCGCCAGATGTCAGCACGAGGATGAAGGGGGAGCCGACGACACGTGTCAGCGGGAGAACAAAAGGGATGACGAAGGTCCCTTTCAAAGGAAAGGCCTATCGGCCTAATTATAACTTTTTATTTTGCAATATTTTGTTAGTGCAAAACTATTCTTAAAATACAGTTTATTTTTGTGATTCTTTCATTTTTGATTTGTTGACATTTAGGGTTTAAATAATTATAAATTTAAAATCTAATATCAAAATAATTTTAAACTCATAGTATATCAAATCAATGGAATTTGGATTTTTCTTTATTGTTATATAATTTTTTTTGACATTTTGGGTTTTTTGTCTTTATCCTTCTCATCCAAAAACATTATGTTCCAAAATTTTCACTCTAAATGTAATATTTTCATAATAAATTGACTTTTCACCAATAAAATTTTGAATTAGATCGTTGAGCCATCTACTAGACCTGTAAACCTGAAAATGCTAAGGGGTTGGCTCTGCACCGAGGGTTGCTGCGAAAATTAGTTTATATAAGATTTGGAAAATTACCGTTCCTAATTCGAATCTCGATAATGCAATCCGCAATTTAAGATGCTTATTGGCTACTGCCCACGGGTGCTGATTGAAATTGGGCATACTTTCTGTAAAAAGAGGGCGGTGCCACGGTGTATTTTCTGTAAAGGGGGACAGAAAGCAAGATGCCAAGATGGATTGTCGTTGCGGACGTGCAAGAAAGGTAACTTTTTCTTACGTTTCTTAATCCACCGGCGAATCTATTGTGGTTGCAGACTTTCCGTTTATCCCTATGACGAGAAAAATACCCATCAAATTCCATCCATGCATCAAACTTAACAATCAGTTAATAGATACTTTTTAGCGCAATACACTTTTCCATTTCACCGTATCTTCATTTTTTAATAGAGATAAGTCAAGTATGAGTGATATGAAATATCTTAATTAATATATTTGTATATATATGATTTCTGAATGTTTTGTTGTTTTCAAATTAATTTGAATTCTTAATTGAGAGTTAATTTTATTTTAAACAGAGAAATATGTTTCCCGAAAGTTTTTTATTTTAATTATGTGATGAAGATCTATGGATTTATTTTATTTTTTATTTTTTATTTTTTTTAATTGAGGACTTAAATTGATTTTCAAAGGAATATGTTTAGCATATGCTTAGTCTTAATTCTTATTAACGACTATAGTGTATTAGATAGTTTGTTAGGTTGTATTGACTTTTAATAACTTTAAAAAATTAGATTCGTGCCATGTGGCTCCCGGCCCACCAATTTCTTAGGGATTTGGGATTATTCGAATTATAATAAATTCCTCCAGGATAAGTTCCTCATTATGATTTATAACATTCATTTAGATATAAGCAAATTTTATTTAGCAAAATGCTCCATTACTTTTAATAAATTTAAAAAATTATATTCGTGACTTTTGGCTCCCCACCCACTGATTTCCTAGAGAGTTGAGATTATACCAATTCTAATAAATTCCTCCATGATAGGTTTTTCATTATTATTTATAACATTCATTTATAATTCATTAATGAAATTTAAAGTTAACCCATAACTCTTTTATCCGTGGTTAATGAGGTAAATGTGTGCATTAGTAAGACATTCTTTGTGTTTCAATATTTTTTTATTATATTTAAGAAGCCTTCAAATATATCAATCACATTAATATTCTAAATAAAATTATACTAGAATTAAAATGTTTGGAAAAAAAATAAAAAACACAAATTACAAAATTTTAAACCACTGAAACAAAAAAAATTATCTTGAGAGATTCTGAATCTTACAGTATCAACAAGGATGAATCTCTAAATAACATGCGTCAAAGTTGCTACCAAAGAAATCATCTTGCAATATAATCAACCTTAAGTATCAAAAGCCATCCTCAATAACATGCGTCAAACTAGCTACCAAAGAAAATCAACCTTAAAAAGTCTTATACATATAAGAATTTTATATTTTTATTAATTTTTTTTATTAATTTTTATTATTTAAGTATTGAAAGCCATACTTGAGATCGAACTCATATCAGAGTTAAAGAATCTACTAAGAGATGGCGTGGTCTCTTTGCTCTGAAACCCTAGCTGAGAAGGGTAAGGGCACTCTCTTTGTTGTAGACGGTTTGGTGGTTTCGCCTTTCACTGTGCCAAGAACACCACTATGGACAACTGCCTACCTCGTAACCTCACTTACTTCGTTGTCATCTCGATTCCCTACTTTCTCGTTTTGTCGTTGTTGGTTGTCTACGGAGTGTCGGTAATGGATGTCAATGTGGTTGACTATTCAGAGGATCCAAACCCCCAAGGATCCATCTAGACTAGCCCGAAGTCTTTGCGGGTGAGGATGGATAAAGGATCGGGCATGGTGGCTCTATCACTGCACGATTTCTCTTGCAGTCCTTACAACCCTAGACCCTCCTACCATCCTATTCCATCCGCCGATTTTTTATTAGGTTCGTCGGGTCTCGATGGCCCTCCCCTCTCACCGGAAACCCTAACCTATCTCATATCCTGCATTCCCTCATCCCCTACTTTTGACTCCGTCCCTATGGACATTCCTCCTCTAACTACCCCTACCACTAACCCTCAAGACGACGGACCGTCCTCTGGTTTCGTTACTCCCACACAATCGATCGTGCCTCATCTTCCACCTCACTCCTTGGTTACTCCAGGCCTCTCTTCATCCCCATCGAGGTGTTTCAACTCCCTTGCAGTTAACCTCTGAATCGGCATTGCATTTTCATGGTGGAAAAATTCAGGCTCACAGGACCCTCTATAGGAACATCCTACTACTCTATGGACAGGGAAAAAACAGAAGTGTGTTAAAGAAACACACAAGAAATTGGAGCTCAGCTTTGGAGTGGATGTGCATAAGGTAGAGGTTGTGGATATTGTTAACCTGGTGTTGGTTGAAAGGGTTCTAGGGTGTGCCTACATTGCCTGTAGAATACACCAATGGGTCATGGAGATTTGGGGACATATCCTGACAAAACTCCCATTGTAACCACTTTAGCTCGTGGGTGGTTCACGTTGATTTTTAATAGAGAAGAACAAACAACATGGGTCATCTCGCGATATTGGCATATAGAGATGGAACCAGTCCTGCTCAAGCGATGGAGCCTCCTTTTCGACCATGAGCACGAACAGGTGGGAGAAAGACCAATTTGGGTTAGGCTACTGGATCTACCCCTGCATTTTTGGTCTGAGGATGTTTTTTTGCGCATCAGGAATGCACTTGGAACATATCTGGATTTTGACAAGTCCTATGAATCCTCAGGGAACAAGCCTATGGCTCGAATTTTGGTCCCTATTCTACAATCCCTGAAGCCAGGCTAGATATTCCATGTTCACGATGTAATTGGACGATCTTATGGTATTTCTTTAGGTATTAATCCTCGCACCATTAAGATTTTCTCCACTTGGGGTGGAGCAGGTTTCATTGGAATGGACATATTCTCCTCTGAATTGGGGTTGGAGATCATTATTTTGAATATCTATGCCCCTTGCCTCAATTAAGTTGATTTCTGGAACCATTTACTTAACTTATCCCTTGTCAATTACAACAACCTCATCATAGTAGGGGATTTGAATTTGTCTATTGGATTTGGGGAATATTGGGGCAGTAATGCATAGATTGAAACTCTTTTGGACACCATGACTCAACTTATGGAGCAGCACCAACTTATCGATGTTCCTATGTACAAATTGATTCCTACTTAGCATAACAAAAGGACTGCTAATGCGGCATTAGCTAGGTGATTGGATCACTTTCTCATTAAAGAACATTTGGTTCGAGCTCTCCCTAACTGTCGATAATGGGTTGGTATGGGTGGAATCTCATACCAATCTCCCATCTATCTTAAGCTCTCAGGGCCTTTCCCTAAGTCGAGGGCCCCTTTCAAATTCAACTCCACCTGGTTAATGAATCCAGACTACATCAAGTTGATCACAGATTATTGGCTCTCCCACACACCTTTTAGGGGGTGATCCATAGTTGAGGGCTTCTGTCAGAATCTTCTCGAGATCAAAAGTCTCACTATCAAATGGGCCAAGGATAAAAGAGACAGGGATGAAGAAACCTCACATCCATTAAACATTGGATGGCAGATATACTAGATGAGCATGGCAGAGGATTCATATAAGATGAGGCAAAAACTCATCTCTCTGGATTAGAGTCTCACAGGGCCAAGATTCTAAAAGACCATGAGGAAACTTGTCACCTTAGGAGTAGGGCCATATTGTTAAAAGCCAAAGACAACAACACAAGATTTTTCCATAATTTTTCCAAAGGGTGGAGGGCTAGTAACACCATTTGGAGCATGCCCATTGAAGATGGACAGTCTGCCACTTCCTTTCACCAGCTTGCCCATCTTGGGAACTCACACTTCCGGAAGTTATTCAAATCCCCCCATAGGGCATCCTTGGTTGAAATTATTCGCATATCTGGGTTATTCCCCCAATATGTGGATCAAGAAGACTCCAAGGAGCTTGTTAAACTTGTTTCCATGGGTGAATTAGAGGGAACTATAAAATGGTTCAAGAAAGGTAAGAGTTTTGGGTTGAATGGGTGGACAATTGAATTCTATATTGCATTTTTTTATATCATTGGACAGGATCTGCTCAATCTGGTGGAGGAATGTAGACTCATGGGTCGTCTATACAAGGCCATCAACTCTACCTTCATAGCCCTTATCTTCAACGTAGACTCGCCCAGTTCCTTTGATGACTTCAGGCCCATATCTCTCTACAACTGTCTCCACAAAATCATTGCTAAGATTATTGCTAACCTCCTTAAGCCCATTCTATCTAATCATATTCTTCTTGAGAACTTTGCCTTCCTACATAATCGACAAGTCCATGCAGCTGCGGGCACTACTCAAGAGGCCCTCCACTCTATCAAGTTAAAGAAGCTCAAAGGAATCCTTCTCAATATTGACTTCTCTAAGGCTTTCAACAGGGTTAGCTGGTTATGCATTAGAATGCTCCTCACCCACTTGGGCTTCTCGCTATCTTTTATCACTTGGACCATGTGCTGTATAACATCTACTTCTTTCAATGTTCTTATAAATGGCTCTGCCTCCTATTTCTTTCATGGATAAGATGGACTAAGGCAAGGATGCTCTCTATCCCCTCTTCTCTTTCTCCTTGTTATGGAGGAACTCAATCGACTCGTGCACCAGGCCAGAAGGGAGGGGAGAGTAATGGGGCATAAGATGGTTGATTAATGCATCATTACCACCTCCTATTTGTGGATGATGTGATTATATTTTTAAATGGAGGTATCCAAGACTCCACTGCTTTCCATGAGATCTTGTTACTTTTTTTAGCAGCTACAGTTATTGAGCCCAATAGGATGAAATCCACTATCACTTTCTCTGCTTGCACAATTAAGGAAATGCAGGCTGCCTCTAAAAAATTTCCTTATTAGCACCTATGATTGGAGACTAGACTTAAATATCTAGGATTCCGGATCAAACCCCATGGGTACAATATTGTTGATTGGACATGGTTGGTAGCCAAGATTGAAAGGAGACTGCTCAATTGGAACAATAGATACCTATTAAGGGCAGGGAGACTATGTTATCACTCAGGTTGTTCCCAAAAGTTGTAAGAAAGGAAATACAGGCGAGGTAACCACAGACCAATCTTTTAGACATAGATTCTAGCCAATCTGCATCTAGAGAGGGCTCTCTCTTTATGATTTAACTTTGTTTTGAAATATGTTAGGCTAGTTATGATGTTCAAGGGTTGTTTGATTTTTGGATGGTGAGATTCAATAGAACAGAGGTGCAAACCTTAGAAGTTCAGTCCATTGGGCTAATGGAGTCAATGAGGGGGGATTTCTGGATTTGGTTTCTTAACAGAGGATGGTTTCACAGAGCAAGGTAGTCAAACAGGGAGAAAATAAAGATTTGTATTGGATAGAATGGGTTTAAAATGGCTGAAGGGTAGTTAAGAATCCTTCAACATATTCAAAGAGGGGAAGTAGATGATTACTAATAAGGAGCAGTTAAGAATTCCGTAGCAAATAACCAATATGATAGAATTAGGAAACATGAGCAATTAAGAGTTACACTGTTTATACTAATCCTGAAGAAAACACAGAGAATGATAATGAATGCAACACAGAGTGTAGTCAAGCAAATTATGAATTAACCTTTATCATTATCATTTAGATTATGAAACACAGGTGATATCATGAAACTAGAAAAGTTACAAAACAGAAAATAAAGGGACTTATTGGTCCACTGGGTGATTCAAGAATTATGTGACAAGTCCATCTGCTTCAATTCTTTATCCAGAGAGTCCAACAACAGTTGATTCCAAAGCTTTTGTATTCCAAGATTTCAGTATTACAACAAAGTTTTAGAATGGTTGACCAAGCCCGAATATTTTGTTAAGGGGGGTATTTATACAAAAATATCTCACAAAATATCTCACAGAGATAATACCTCGTGATGATTCATCAGTTTTTACAAAAGATAGAGACATGTAGTCTCAAAAAGATGAAGAAACAAATAATGTTGTGCTGACAACTCCGTCTTTGTCAAATGTACTGGAGGTAGGCTCTATAACTCGGTTTACACCTGTCTTTCACTTATAGTCTATGCTGGCTTGTTCCTTTTCAGTCAAATGTCTGAATTCTAATATGATACACTTTTATCTATCTAATCCCCATTTATTTCTATTCTCCGCATTATGGTAGTTGAACCAAACTTTTCATTTACCAAAGATACCAAAGATACCAAAGATAAATTTATAGAATTTCCAGCATAGCTTGCCACTAGTTTGGTTCTGGTAATTTATGTCTTTGCAGCTTTCTCAAAGTTTCATCAGTTTTTGTGTACGTGACGAAATTGGGCTGGAGGGTGAATAGATGTCTCACTTCATGCTCAATATAGAATAAATTTTCCAAATTGTTGTAGAGTGCTTGGCCAGATGGAAGTGTCTTCTCCCCTGAAGTGCTTGATGATGCATTAACTTGATCAGCAGCATATGTATTCAATATATGTACATAATCTATGTGTCTCATTAGCCAGTCATCACCTGTTAAAATACTGGGTAGACCCTTATTTTACAAAACTGCAAATCTTTCTGTGAAGGAATTAATCTCCACCTGCATGTCATGGCACCTCCTTTCCAAATTTTGCATCAGAGTTCTCTTGGTTAGAACTCTCTTAACTTCCAGAATGGTGCCTTTCCTGTCTGTGATTTGCAGTGCTTGCAGTTCTTCACTGGTCTTGGTGTTAAAAAAATGTATTAGCCTGTTAGCTTGTTCAAGCATCTGTCCCAATAAAGCTCCGGTCTTTTGAATTTCCACTTGGGCTGCTGCTATCAAGTCAATCTGTTCATAAATGACCTGGATAGATCTTCACATATTACTAAGGGATTGATTGATGTTGGCCCACAAAAGGCCTTTGATTTCTCCCAGAGGTTTATCCAAAGAGAGATCCTTTTCCAATGCTCTCACCTTGTTCTCTAATGCTTTAACCTCCCTTGTCTTCTTTGCCACAGTCATCTTGGATTTTTCATAGCTTTTTTCTAGTTTTGCCAATTGTTCCTTGACCAGTTTCAATTTAGATACTTGGAGTTTTAATTCCTCCATGGATTTTATGAATTCCTTTGTGGTCATGCTAGTGCTGCTGCTTGGTGTTGTTGTTGTTGTTGCTGCTGATATACCTGTAGTTATTTCTATTGTAGTTGCTGGAACAGTGGGAGGCAATGTTGTTAAAACTGTGGAAGGAGCAGTTGTGATTGCAGGGATTACTTCAAGTGGCTGGGAGGTTGATTTTCCCTACTTTTCTTTTAGTGCTGTCTCCAGTGCCTGCTCAGTATCAGTTAACCTTTCATTGAGCTTCATGAGCAATTCCATCATGTCCTTCTCTGACTTTTGTTGTACAACTTCCGCTGTCTGTGGATGCATGGTAGGGGGCAATTTGAGCTACTTCCTCAGGGTAGCAATATCTTCCTCTTTCTTCTTCATCAGTGCCTTTATGCCTTTTGCATCTTTGGGATCATGTCCCAGCTCAATGATAATCTATTCCAGAGATTTTATCCTGTTGTCCTTAGCAAGAGAAGAGGCTTTCTCCAAATCCAGTTGAGTAGAGGTGTTCTCCAAGGAGTTTTGCAATATATGAGCTAACATAGCTTTATCAGCTAGTGTGGAGTAGACCATCTCTCCCATCTGTTTATGCATCTCAATCTGGTCCATGGGATGAATATCCTTGGCTATGACCTCCAGATTTGTCTTGATGTAGTCAGCTGCTGATTGTGGTTGCTGCACCTTGGGCTTAAAATAACTCATGATCATCTTGCCCTCCTTAATGTCATAGGAAAACATCAACCTTTGTTGATTTGTGGGGGCCATCTTAATATATTGGTTGTAAAGTTGCAGCCTTAGTGGGTCGTTTCTAGCCTTTATCTTTGTGAATGTCCTCTTGATGTCAGAGGCCTATTTGCTTTGTGGCCTAGTAGATGAAACTTCCACACTATGTTGCCTTTCTAGCTCTTGCTGGTGTGATCTAGTTGATGTGTCCACCACTGGGGAAGTCTGCTCGCTGAATACCCTGTCACTTCTCAGACTGCCTGTTGTTTCTTCAAAGATTTCCTCTTCAGAGTGAGGATTTAATCTTTGCCTCTTTGCACCAGGTTGCTCTGCAGGTCCACTCATGGGTGTGGGGTCTTCCTTGTCTCTCTTTTTTCCTTTTTCCTCATTTAGAGGAGTCTGCAATGTAGGAACCTCTGTTGCTTTGGTTTGGACTGGAGGAATTTGCTCTTGCTGATCTGCCATTGCTGGTTGCTTTGTTTCTTCCACTTCCTTGCCCTTCGAAAGCCCTATAACTGGTGTGCTAGTTTCCTGTACAGGCTGCTAAGAAGTTCCAACAGAGGATGCACCAACTCCTGTCTGTTGAGGTAGCTTGAAGGATACCTGTCCAAAAGAGTCTAGGTCAAGGATTTTTTCAAGGTCTTTCATAACCCTCTCCATCTTTTCTTGCTCACTAATTTGTTCTACTAATGTGCCCTCTACCTAGTCATCTTGATTAGCAAACTGTTCAATTTCAGGGATTCTATGGTGTACATAAGCTGACAACCTGTTTCTTACTTTTCTGTCACTTATAAAGCTATTTGGGTCATATGGTACCCACCAAAAACTTTTCTTCAATTTAAGTTGTTCCCCTAATATCTTATCAGCATCTTCCCATGCATCCCTAGAATTGATGACATAAGGGCCTAACTGGTTTTTTATTCTCAGCTGGGCCTTCTCCTTTACATTGCAAAAGTGGGTTAAATTTGCATTGATAAGTTGCCTGAAATACTCCAATGCAAATAGTCTCATAGGCACATATTTGGGCAGCTTGAAAGGGCACAATTCATAGCCATATATTCTGATTTCAGTGTGATTCTGGTACAAGTACCAGTCACCTATCTTGTACTATCTGGAAAGCTATAAAATATTCTTTATATCAACAGATATCCTAGGAGGAGGAGCTCCTATCAATACATTGGTGGTTGGATGTACAAACAGGTCAACGAATTCACAATAGGTATAAGGGGATTCATGGACATTGTGGAAGACTGCAGTCCAAAAGATCACAGACTGCCACTCTCCTTTGGAATCCAATTTACTGATGGGAAATGAAAAGATGTCTGGCTGATAATATAGCAAAAGGTGGTAGATGATTGAATTGTACTTGAAGACTCCTTCTTTGTCCAGATTTACAAATTGCTCATTGATTTTGTTGGCAATAAAAGTTGCATAGTCATACTTGACAGCAAGGGGCTATCCTGGAGTAAACATTGACAACAAAACTAAGGTGGTCCCATCAACAAATTCACTGGTTTTGAATCCCAAGATGAAGGATATCATATTAGTTATGAGTTTTCCTATTTCAGTGAACCAGACATGCAAATATGGAGGTGGGTCTTGGGGCTGGAAATTTGGTTTCATGAACATTTGAGCAATACGGGTTATTTCTGAATTGGGCATTTGAGAGCCTTGCTCAAGAAAAAATCCCATGGAAAGAGGAGCCATAGGCTGAGTGGGATGGAAGTGTAACATCTCATTGATAGATTCAACAGTTATGTAAAAAAGGATAGTTTGGTATGGGGTTATAACTGCTTTAGTGACAGGGTCATAGTTGGCACAGCATTGGTGAATAATATCTGGGAAAACATTGACTGAGGAAAGGTAATACCGGGGAAGATTAGATTCCCATATTCCATAGATATTAGAGTTGCTCATATAACTATTCCTAACTCTGAAAAATGCCTAAAGGTGGTTCATGTCACCAGCTAACTCTTTTATTTGAAAATCTCTGTCAGCCAAGGGTAACCAATCCTTGTCCCTATGAGGTGCGTTGAGGGGCGCAACATTGAGGGCCACGGGAGCTTCCATGTTTGGTTCTTTTGTTTTCAAACTGGAGGTCGAGTTTCTATGGAAAAATGGGCAAAACAGTAGTTTTTGGGTGTCTTTCTCTAAGAGCTATAGACTGAATTTACTTGAATTTGGCTCTTCTGGGTAAAATTCAAAGTGGAAAAAATGAAATTACCGGTTTGGGAAATGAATTGAGGTAATTACCTGTGTTCAGGAGGCAAATAGTGTAATTTGTAGGTTGCAGGACGAGCATAAGAGCACGACAATGGAGTTTGTTGGGTGGGTGGCGGACTGGACGTTCGAGCAATCAACCAGACATAATTTGTATGAAAATAGTGCACAAAGAAAATGGACGAAAATGACATTTTGTCGACTATTTAACAAAATTTGGCTTTGGCAGGCGATTTTGGTATTTAATGGTCGGATGATGTCATTGGGATGTGACGTCTTGTCGTTTAGCGGAGGGGTGGTAATCGTTTCCCCCCCGCACAACTTTTGGAGTCGAGTGCTTTCGGACGGGGAGGCAGCGAGCAACGCGGGTGGTCGACGCGTGGCATCTGTACAGGAGAAATACCGCCAGCTCCGCGGGACTTAACTTTCGGACGGAAGAGGGGTCGCGATATGCACGTGGAGCATCAGATGAGCGAGCCCAAATCTGACGGTGGGCGCTCGACGGAGATGACGGGGGTTTAATACGTGGGGGCCCGATATAATAAACATTAATAAATCATGTTAGGGCTATGTTTAATGGTTTTTAGGGTGTTTAAGTTAGGTTATTAATTAACGTGGGGTTAATTAATTCTTCAAGTGCGTGGAGAATGGTTATTATAAAGTTTCAAATAAACCTATAATTCCATTTAAAACAACAATATATGGCTATAGTTTAGCTGGGGGTGGGAATAATAATTTTTTGGGGTTTGGCATAGATTAATGTAATACGGGAAAGGGGAATAAGTATAGGGAGTTTTACAATAGTGTTAATAGTTAATATGAATTTTGAAATGAAACTGAAAGCGCTAAGTTAAACTTAGGCTTTTTTAAACGGAAAAAAGGGTTTTTGTGATATTGTACAATTTCCTAAGTAAAAGAGATTTTATTTAGGCTTTTTATGAAATGAGATGAGTGGATTAGTGGTATTAAGCAGATCTTAATATCTTTGGGGGAAGTTAGTGAATGATTGAGGGAAAAACATGAAGGGGAGTTAGTAATAAAATCTGCCTCGCTTGAGCTGTATCAAAATATATGCTTTGCACCTATGATAGAGATAAGATTAACACCTTTTGGAAACAGAATCAATCACAAGAGTGCTTCTGCAACACCGCTCTACCTACCCAACCTACTTTGCTTAACCTTTTTCTTCTTTTCTTTGGGTGCACTTGGAATGACAAACCCTCATCATCTTCTTTTTCTTTTCATTGCCATCCTACCTAAGTCTACACTTATAACCTCCTAGGGCTCAAATTTAACTGTTGAGCTCCTTTGATTCTCTACCTATTTGCTAAGATTGGAACAATTTGGGCAGATTCTATTCTCTATCTCTAAAACAAGTAAATTCAAACCATGAACTAGCCAAGATTGAGCTGTTTGGCCTTCCATCAATGGTGGCATAAATCAACAAGCTGCACACCATCAGATTATTGCAAAAATAGAATAGTAGTGACATTTTGAACTTGAACAGTTTCCTAGTCTATTTGTTTGGGGTTCATTTCTTTCACTTTTTTGACCATTTTATTCTTTTTGCCCTTTGATTTTTGTTTTAGGGCAATACCCTCTTTACATTTTTAAATTTTTTATTTTTTGAGAATATGGAAAACCTTTGCAACCACACAAAAAGGTATGAACATATTGCAAAGCCAATCAATGCCAATCATGAAATATGACACCTATTGGTATAGGAACCTAACAGACTGGTCCTCATCAAATCGGTTCTGGAGGCAACGCCGATGTACTAGATGTCATTAGCATGGATTCCTAAGGGCATCCTCGCCTAGATCCAAAAATTATGTTGCAGATTCCTTTGGAGCGGACACAAGGTAGGAAATCCCTTTGCATGGGTGGGATGGACCCAAATCGCACTACCAAAGGAGTGTGGGGGCTGGGGATTAAAATATCTATCAATATTTTCCCATGCATGTGCTGCCAAAATGGGCTGGCTCATTCTCACATCAAACAGTCTATGGATGAAGGTAGTGCATTACAAATACATCTAGCCATTACCAATCATGGACTAGATATGACTTCCTAATTGGAATAAATTGGGCATTTCATCAATTTGGAGAGTTGTAATACATGCTCTACCGATTGTCAGAAATGGTTTAATCTGGCGCATTAGTGATGGTCATTCAATAAGGATAGGCATTGATCCATGGACTGGCAGTGGGAATCTGTATCGACTCACCCATCATGTCATCCAACACCTTAACCAAAATGGAATTCACAATATTGTGGACGTAATAGACATGGAGAACTAAACCATTTTCACACAAGCTTTGAGATCAGCTGGGGATTTAGGCATACCTGCACAATGGCAGCAGGCATGGGATACTTAAAGGTTTTGTTAGAATCCCACATCCTCATCAAAGAAGGGAAATATGAACGCATTTGGGTGCATGTGGGGCATGGTATATATACACCAAAAGATGGTTACCTTATTATTCAAGCTACACTTACTCCTCTGGTACTCATTGATTGGTGGCATCATATATGGAAACACAAAGCCCCACATCGTACTAAATTACTCATGTGGAACATCTTGAAGAACAAAAAACCTACTGACATCAATCTTATGCACAAGTAATTCCACAATACTACCAGATGTGTTTTGTGAAAACGGGCGGAAGAATCAAACGGCCATCTTTTCCTTCACTGTGGCTCGGTTATTGAATTATGGACTCACGTCCTCACAACACTTGCTATTAATGCCTGATGGGCTGGAACTCACATTGTAGATGTCTGGAATCAATGGAGAGTGTGGACCTCAAATAAAAATCAACTATGTATGCCATTAATTATTTGTTGGTATGTTTGGCTGGACCGAAACGGGGTTATCTTCCGAGACAAGGCTATAAACTCGCCTTTGTCTATAGCCTGAATAATAGCCGCATACCATGACATTTCGGAGGATGCTCATTTAGCCCCTGTTTGCACTGTGACTGTCGAGGTCATAAATCGCAGTATTTCATGGGCCTACTTTGATGGTGCTGCTCAGGAACAGGGTTGTGGTGAGGGGATTTTGTTGCACCTATCTGAAAATCACAGCTTCCATATACAATTAGGACTGGGCACCTAGCACTAATACTTTTGGTGAGTTAATCACTCTTCATCACCACTTTGCACTTACATCAACTACAAATCTTTGAGGATTCAAAAATTATCATACCCTGGTTCAACAATGTATCCATTTGTCATATGCATTCACTCAGAAATATTTTGGATAAGGCTTTATTTTTAAAATCCCAATTTGAATATATATCTTGCCATCATATTTACAGGGAGCACAACCAGGTTGCTGCCAAATTATCTAAGGAGGTGACAGTCCAGCCTATGGGGCATCTGGATCTAACATGGGGATGATCATTTCCTGTATTAGCATTGTCCATACATAGATCAACACTACATGAGGGCCAATCGGCCCTAATATTGTAGTAATCGTTTGACATAGTTTTTGATATAGACTTATGATGTATTTTTTATATAGACCTACGATGTATATATTTTCTACAACACTGATTACAGTCCACCCTATAAGGAATTTTTGTATAGAACTATATTGATGACCACGGGCCCAACATTTTCATATGTCACTGAGGCATCTACAACATGTAATTTTTTTTATTAATAAAAAATTGTGATTTTCCCCAAGAAAAAAACCATACTTAAATACCTCTCACTCGTGTAAAAGTGTATTCTTAAATTTTAGTAATAATGGCATGAATAAAAAAGTGATTAAATGAAATGGAAAGTTTGGTGTCCATAAATGTCTTTATATCACACCATTTATCTATTTACACTACTTCAATAAATGATAAAAAGTATTGTGTCTTTTCCATAGGGTATATTGTAATAATTTTTTTAGAAATTTAAAATTAAATTTTAGATTTTTAAAATTTTGGAATTTCTAATTTATATGGATAGATATATTATGACAAAATTAATTTTATGGGCTTTAAAATTAATTTGTCAAAATTAAAAATTATTTAAGAAAATATCTATAATCACAAAATATTCTTATAAATTAATTATTCAATAAATAGTTAAATAAATTAAATGTATAGATTAGACCCATGGACTGAGAAATCCGACAAATTCATTTGTTATCAAATTTTGGATTAGCCTTTTCTCGGATCTCGCTTTCATTTGTCTTTGGAAAAAACTATTTTAATTTAATGGTAAAAAATAATAGCAAATTTATTTATTATATTATTGGTGAGGTGGTTATCTAATCTTTTAACAACTAGTAGTTGTCTCAAAAGATACAAAGAGAGGCCGATAAGATTATTAAATTGGAATTGTTGAATTTTTCGAGAAGATTTAATTGGTTTGTGGAAAACCTTATCAATTTTAAAGACCAGAAACCAAAATTAATAATAAGACTTGCTTTTCTATTGTTTATATCCTCCAAAACACATTAAAAAATAAAACACAGCATAGCACATTGATGAAATTGCAACATGGCACATTGATGGAGTGCTCCACCACCCAGACCTATCTTACCTTTTAATGAGACTGCCTGAGAGAAAAAAAGAACTAATACGATACCAAAGTCAATATATCCCTATTTAACCTCCTCTATAAACAGAAAAACCGTTTTTTTTCAGATCACCCCATATATCTAGAGAATGAATTACAAAAAACAAACAAATTAAGGAAACATAGAATTACCAAAATGATTGTTTATGAGCCATCAGTGTCCATAAGTGATTAATTTGTCGCAATGTCTTCCATATGAAGTCGTGCTAAAGTTAACGGATCAGTACCAAATCTATGGGAATCCTATGATAAATGGGAAAAATGTGAAAGAGGACATGAAAATGCTCTCGGATAGCCACACATCCGAATTTCAAGAGGGTGAAAAACAAATTGTATCACTGTTAAATCAAGATTCTCATAAAAGCTCCTCTCATAAGCTCCACCTTAGCGGGGCTTCTCCTTCATAGTTTTCCACATGAAATAGCAAAATTGTCATCTACAATCGTCAAGCTTGACCTTTGTAATAATAACTTACAGGTATATTGTTTCAAGACTATTATTTATTAGCAGCCGGTTGGAGTTTCTCACCTCAAACTGACATTGATTTAATTATTTATTGCAGGTTTTGCTTGATTCTGTGACAAGTCTCATGAATCTTACTCATTTGGACATTCAGTCAAACTAGCCTACATTGCTACTGGATTCCATCGGGTGTTTTGTGAATCTTAAGGTTTTCAATGCTTGTGCGAATTCTCTTGCTGCGTTTCCTGATAGTATTGAAAGCTGCCGGTAGGCTAATCAAAGCATCTCAAAGTTGTCTTTGAAATTTCTTTTCACTCAAACCCCCACCATTTTTTGTGATTTTTGACCGTGCATTTAATTTTTATTTCAGTTCACTGGAAGAGTTGATGGCCAATTTCAACCAACTCATACGGCTGCCTGAGGGTCTGGGGTTCGAACTACTGAACCTCCGGAAGCTGTGTGTTCATTCCAACATGCTCACACATCTTCCCTACTCCACCACCCACATGATGTCTCTCCGCTTTCTAGATGTCCACACGAACAAGCTTGGAGGCCTTCCAGAAGATCTTGAGAACTTGATGAACCTCGAGTACTTGGATCTCAGTAGCAATTTTAACTATATGGTGTCTCTCCCAGAATCTTTCGGTGGTCTCACGTCTCTAATTGAGTTAAATATCAGTTACAATCAAATCATTGCATTACTTGCGTCTATTGGGCACTTGGAAAAGTTGCAGCTTCTTAAGGTGGAAGGGAATCATCCTCTGGTTGTGGCCCCTCCCCAAGTGGTAGATCAGGGTCTGGACGCTATTAAAGAGTACATCTGGCAGACTAAAGAAAAGAAAGCACCGCTGTAAAAACAAGAGATATTACAAATAAAGTTATGACAGCAAACGGAAAAAAAGCCATTTTGAATCTAATATAATAATAACCTCTTTGGTTTTTCTCTAACAGATAAATGAATGGTTATGCACACGGCTTGAGGCTTTTTAGAGTGACATGTATTGCCAATGTGATGCCTTGATCTCCATGTCAATAAATATCTTGGGCGATGTGCTGTAATAGCTGTTTCCAATTAGAGTGTAATAGCTGTTTCCAATTAGAGTGAGTGAAGTGTATATATTTTTAACACTCGATGCTAGCAGAGAATGAAAGGAATGTTTCCAATTTTATTGTTGCGTGTATGCAAATTGCAAAACCATTTAACATTTGGAAAAAGTAGTGACATTTTAAATCAACGGTTGAAAATGTTTTTTTTGATCGAAAGGAATAGGGTAAAAGTGTTGACGATTGTTGATGCGTAGGAAGGCTTATCGGCCTAAATATTCAATGAACATGTGGACGTGACATTGTTCTCGGCAGAACCTCTGCTTGTACAGTAACTGGTGGAGGCCTCAATTTTTATTACAAAGTCTTTGTATGCTGTATTGATAGTATATTTGCTTAATTTCAAAACAATTTAAATTCTCCACTAGGTATGAATTAAAAATTTGTAAAATTGATTTATTCACCGTACATCTCATATATATTTCGTTCATTGTACAAGTTCCATATCTCTTCCAGAAGTACTGGAATATAAACAGGTGAGAGACATAAATTTAAGTATATATATATAGTAGTCACATAAGAGTTGTTTTTAGTGTGATTTTTTGGTGTCGGAATTTCTAAAAATTTGAGCTAAAATTTTGATTTGTGTTATTTAAATTGGTGTTTTGATTGTATATACGGATTTAGCACCTTTAAAAACTCTAGGACACTTCAATTGTGCAAGGGTTATCCATCAACTTGTGATTTCAATAAATATGTGTGAGATTTTAGAGACTAGAAAAGCTTCCAAAAAACACACAAAAAACACACTGAAACAACTCTAAACAAATATATATTGATATACAATTCTTAAAAATACTTATAAACTTATTTGGATTATACTATTTCTAAAAAGAATTATTATTTTTGTTTTATATTAGTTTCAGGTTTAAAAACATTTTAATTTTTTAAAATAT
>APFE030038178.1:26882-60028 GCA_000404065.3 Pinus taeda
CCCAAATCGCACTACCAAAGAAGTGTGGGGGCTGGGGATTAAAAAATCTATCAGTATTTTCCTATGCACTTGCTGCCAAAATGGGCTGGCTCATTCTCACATCAAACAGTCTATGGATGGAGGTAGTGCATTACAAATACATCTGGGCATTACCAATCATGGACTAGATACGACTTCCTACTTGGAATAAATAGGGCATTTCATCAATTTGGAGAGTCCTCCTACATGCTCTACCCATTGTTAGAAATGGTTTAATCTGGCGCATTAGTGATGGTCTTTTAATAACGATAGGCATTGATCCATGGACTGGAAATGGGAATCTATATCGACTTCCCCATCTCATCCAACACCTTAAACAAAATGGAATTCACAATATTTTGGACATAATAGACATGAAGAACTAAACCATTTTCGCACAACATTTGAGATCAGCTAGGGATTTAGGCATACCTGCACAATGGCATTAGGAATGGGATAATTACTTAAAGGCTCTATTAAAATCCCATATCTTCATCAAAGAAGGGAAAGATGAACTCATTTGGGTGCATGCGGGGCATGGTATATATACACAAAAAGATGGTTACCCTATTATTCAAGCTGCCCTTACTCCTCTGGTACTCATTGATTGGTGGCATCATATATGGAAACTCAAAGCCCCACCTCTTACTAAATTACTCATGTGGAACATCTTGAAGAACAAAAAACCTACTGGCATCAATCTTATGCACAAGTAATTCCACAGTCCTACCAGATGTGTTTTATGAAAATAGGTGGAAGAATCAAACGACCATCTTTTCCTTCACTGTGGCTCGGTTATTGAATTATCGACTCATGTCCTCACAACACTTGCTATTAATGCGCGATGGGTTGGAACTCACATTATGGATGCCTGGAATCAATGAAGAGCATGGACCTCAAATAAAAAGCAACTCTGTATACCATTAATTATTTGTTGGTATGTTTGGTTGGACCAAAACGGGGCTATCTTCTGAGACAAGGCTATAAACTCCTTTGTCTATAGCCCGAATAATAGCTGCATACCATGACATTCTGGAGGATGCTCATTCAGCCCTTGTCTGCACTGTGACTATCGAGGTCATAAATCACAGTATTTCGTGGGCCTACTTTGATGGCGTTGCTCAAGAATAGGGTTGTGATGGGGGGATTTTGTTGCACCTATCAAAAAAATCATAGCTTCCATATACAATTAGGAATGGGCTCTGGTACTAATAATTTTTGTGAGTTAATCACTCTTCGTCACCTACTCCACTTTGCACTTGCATCAACTACAAATCTTTGGGGATTCAAAAATCATCATAAACTGGTTCATCAATGTATCCATTTGTCATATGCATTCACTCAGAAATATTTTGGATAAGGCTTTATTTTTCAAATCCCAATTTGAATATATATCTTGCCATCATATTTACAGGGAGCACAACCAAGTTGCTGACAAATTATCCAAGGAGGTGACGGTCCAACCCAGGGGCATCTGGATCCAACAGGGGGATGATCATTTCTAGTATTAGCATTGTCCATACATAGATCAACACTATATGAGGGCCAATTGGCCCTAATATTGTAGTAATCATTTGACATAGTTTTTGATATAGACTTATGATGTATTTTTTTATATAGGCCGATGATGTATATATTTTTTACAACACTGATTGCAATCAACCCTATAAGGATTTTCTGTATAAAACTATATTGATGGTCACAGGCCCAACATTTTCATATGCCACTGAGGCATCTACAACATGTAAACTTTTTTCTCGTGTAAAAATGTATTCTTAGATTTTAATAATAATTGCATGAATAAAAAAGTGATTAAATGAAATAGAAAGTTTGGTGCCTGGTAAATGTGTTTATACCACACCATTTATCTATTTACACTACTTCAATAAATGATAAAAAATACTGTGCCTTTTCAGTAGGGTATGTTGCAATAATTTTGAGTTAAAAAATTTTGATTTCTAATTAGTTTGTAAATTTTTAAGATTATTTTTAAAATTTATTAAGCTTTTATAAAATTAAATATTATTTTTTAGAATTTAATTAATTTGAATTTTTACATTATGAATTTCAGATATATATAACAAAATTAATTTTAATAAGATTTTAATCCAATTTCAGATATTAAAAATATTTTAAAATAATATCTATGAATGAAAAATATCCGTATCTTAATTATTCAATAAAAAGTTATATATCCTTATAAATTAATTATTCAATAAAAAGTTAAATTAAATGTATAGATTACACCCATGGACTGACAAATCTGACCAATTCATTTGTTATCAAATTTTGGCTTACCCTTTTCTGGGATCTCGCTTTTATTTGTCTTTGGAAAAATCTATTTTAATTTAATGGTAAAAAAATAATAGCAAATTTATTTATTACACTATTGGTAAGATGGCTATTTAATCTTTTAACACATATACAATGAACACGTGGACGTGACATTGTTCTCCGCACAACCTCGACTTGTACACTAACTGGTGGAGGCATCAATTTTTATTACAGGTCTTTGTATGCAGTATTGATAGTAGATTTGCGTAATGTCAAAACAATTTAAATTCTCCACTAGGTATGAATTAAAAATCTGTAAAATTGATTTATTCACCGTTCATCTCATATCTATTTCATTCATTGTACAAGTGCCATATCTATCTGTTGCAAAAGTACTGGAATATAAACGGGTGAGAGATAAACAGGGAGATATATATATATATATATTAGTTAGATAAAAGTTGTTTTTAGTGTGATTTTTTGGATTTTTTTTGTCAGAATTTCTAAAAATTTAAGTTGAAATTTTGATTTGTGTTATTTAATTTGGTGTTTTGATTGTGTATATGGGTTTAGCATCCTTAAAAATTTTAGGACACTTCAATTATGGAAGGGTTATTCATCAAATTTGTGATTTCAATAAATTTTTGTCACATTTTACAAAATATGAAACCTTTAAAAAAAAACTCATAGAACACTCCTACCCCCCCCCCTTGATCTCTCTATACGAATTTAAAAGAAATACTTTTAATTATGATACTTTTCAAAAATTATTATCTTTTTTCTATTGTTTCAGGTTAAAAACAGTTTTAATTTAAAATTATATTTTTGCTTAAATAAAATTAAAATGAATCTAATAAACATATAGATAACCTATTTTATTTTTCATATATAATCTTATTTATATACAATATTAAAACATAATTCAAATAGATATGTTAAATAAAATTTATTTAAATATAATATGATCGCTATTGATTTATGGATGTTCGTTAAATAAGCATATTATCTTTAATTTTTTTATTGTGTAAAAATAACATTTATTATTTAAAAATGTTTTTAGATATGTAATCTATTAAATTTTATTTTAATAACAATATATCTGTTAGATTATTATTTAAATGCAAATTAGTTATTTCTACGAAATATTGTTTCTCATCATATTTCTTATTTATATATAACAAATTATTTTTATACAAAGTTACAACACATGTTTAAATATATGGGTATTTTAGATTATTTTTTCTTTTTATTTTCTTTCTTATTGTTTGATTTTTAGAGTAGTTGAATTTTGAAATAATTATGATAAAAAAACAATTTTTAATTTTTTTTTGGGCATAATTTAAGTACCTTTGATTATAACTGCAAATTTGATATAAATAATTGGCCTCACAAACATCTTTAAAGAATGAAAAATGCAGAAAATATATATCAAAAGATTATTATAAATATAGAGAATTTTTATAGTAGTATTTTTATTCAGTTAGAAAATTTCCTATATTAATTACTTTTTACATGAGAGTCAAGTATTAAGTAACAACACTGCATATTCAACTTGTTTAAAATAGAAAAAAATATGTGGTCTGAATAACTATTTTGGAATTTTTTTATACTAACAAATTTTGAAATATATCAAGTAATAAATAAAAATTATCTCAATACATATTTATAGCTATTTTAAAAAATAAAATTTTTTAATTTTTAATTTTGTTTTTACTTTAATGTGAATGCTAAAAAAATATGAATTTTGATGGCCAAACGATATTAAAAAAAATGCACTGAAATTAAAATGGACATGGGTATTTGAAACAAGTGACGCATACTGGTCTTTAGAATAAGAATAAACTATGTGAAAGTGTTGAAAATAGCAAGAGAGGAAGAAAAAAAACTTGGAAAGGGAAAAAAATGAAATAGGGGCATAATTAGTAGAATGTATATAAGCAATGGGGATGTTGAAAATACCAAGAGAGCAAGAAAAAAAATTTGGAAAGGGAAAATAATGAAATTGGGGCATAATTAGTAGAATATATACAAGCAATAGGGATACCATACAAGTAGTTTGTTTATCAACCTAAGATTTAGATTGAAGATCATATTCTACAATATTTAAAGGGTGAACGTGAAAGGTAAGTAGAGAAAAATAACAAAGGGAAACTTATTATTATAATGATTCAAGAAACACTGTATTAATCAACAACAAAAAATTAGCAAAGGAAAAGCATATTGTTATGATGATTCAAGAAACCATATGCAATAGAGATACTATGATTTTACCAGTGAAGAGATTGTAGAAGAATTGTGGAACACTAAAGATTAGTGTGAAGGGCTTCTCAAGGGGCTTCACAATCATGTGGAATCCAATTGAAGTAATTAGAAGAAATTTCTTTTATATTTGTATTTTCCACCATAAGCCTAGTTTACTATGAGATTCCATGAGGTTGAATTACACTTTCATCAAGAATTTATTCATTAAGAACTATAAAAATCCATTTTTATGCTTCTTCCTAATAAATTAGTCTCAACCAAGGGTTCCTTTTAAACAAATACAATTGGTCATGGGTTTCCCATACTAATTTCCTAACCACCCCTTTGAGCTTAGAGAAATAAAGAGTTACTAGGGAATCAATGAGAGATTGGTTTGCGATAGTGCAATATTGAGCATGGAAGCTGTACAAGATTTGTATTCACCTAGTTCACATGCCATGAAGCCTATCTTCAAGCTCCTACAAGATTCTACAAGAAGAAATCATGCTAACCAAAGAGGGAATGAAAATATATAAGTATTCTAATGCTTGTGAATCATATAAAGATACCTCAACCTTAGTTTACTACATATTGTTGAGTGTTGGGGATCCACATTGGTGGGAAAGGACCTAAGTGAGATCTATGTTTGTTTTTTACCATGATATGATGTATGAATATAATTTTCCAATAGGGTGAGTTTATGTCTAAGGAAGAGAGTTCTAGTTCTAGAAGTTAGGAGTATTATTTGGAGAGTTGTGTAGCTAGGATGACAAAAATCGTCTCAAGTAATGGAAAGAAAAGATATTAATAATAGAATGTGAGAGATAACATGATTACTGTGTTAGTAAGAATCACAATTTTGTTTTAAGAAATTAATGAAAACTATGGAAAAAACAAAAATATGTGAAGAAAGTATACATTTGTTAACTAATGGTAAGAGAATAGTCCTCTCTATGACATTGGGAATAAGTGACAAAGGGTGAGCTCATTCTGCTTCCCTTTAGAAGGGTCTTGTTGATCCTTATAACTCTGTGCTTGTTTGTGTAAGAAATGCAAATTATTTTTAAAACTGTGGATCTCAGGAAAACATTTGCTATCATGATAATGCCTATTTGTTCCAACTATTTTTTGAATGCATACCCATGGCCTCATTATATAAAAAATATTTGTTATGTAAAATGGTACAAGTCCATTCACCCAAATATCGATAGATTTTGAAAAAAAAACATTAGTTAACATGAATGAACTCATGCTTTATCGTGATTTTTTGGTTTATAAAGGTGCATTGAACCAATGGTTTTCTAAACTCACACTTGAACTCACATGGATGGCGTTTTCTCCAAAACATGACGAGTTTCTTTTGTATTCTCTTACAAGCTTGTTTGACTATTAAAAGTTAGTTTGAACAAATTAGAAAGTTTTCATGAAGGGAACCTATGTAACTATATAAAAATATTATGTTTCACAGTGATCAATTCATTTCTCTTGTGAGTCCCACAATAGCCAATGGCACAATACTAGAAAATGCTACTCAAAACAATCATTGTTTGTCAAGCTTAAAGTAATAGCAGTGGATTATAGCTCAGATTTTGATTCAAAACATGATGAAGGAAATAATATATTTGAAGCAAAAGCTAATGCTACCTACACAACCATAAATATCTAACCAAATTAGTTATAGGATCTAGACGAGGGGCAACACCTCTCCCATCAAAAATGTGTATGAAAGGAACCTAACTACATTTCATTCTTGATAGTAGGAACTAGAAGATCCTAATCTCCCTGAAGGTTCTGAAGAGATTGAAGTTGATGATAGTACCAAAGTTGCACATTTGGTTGATATACTCACCTTTCAAGAGCTCAATTATGTTGAAGTGAAGAAGTATGAGACATTGAATATGTTTATGGTTTATCCATAAACAAAATCATAGTCAATAATCAAAATTGATACCTTATGTTATCACTCAAGAAAAAATGTTTTAAATCCTGAACATTCATTTTTTAAAAAATTTCTCAAAGGGTTCTTGTGGATGGAAGTCCCGTGTTTCTTGAGTGATCAGGATTGGTCTTTTGGGCTTATATTTCTCAAGATATGGACAAAATTGGTATTGCTGGGTCAAATGGGACCCCTTATAGATGACAGCTAGCGGATAAAGTTCAAGCGAGTAAAAGCAGATAGGTTTTCTTGTTTACATGGATTATGGGTGTTTCGCCAAATTCTGTCACCAATACACGTAAGGCTTTTGACAGCGCTCTGTATGCCATATGTATTTGCTCGTAGTTTTTTCCCTCTCTCACTTTGCAGGGTTCCTTTCATCTGAACACCGAAGCTCTGAGACCTTCTCCTCATTGCGTTGCTTACCCTCCTCGCATGCTGAGAAACTCCTTGTGATCTACAGTTCCTTGGACGTGCTGTAAAGTGGCGCTGTTTGCAAAGAAATCAAAGTAATCCTCGAATGCTACAATTATGGGAACCCTGGTCTCCGTGGAAAATGATTTTTGTTGTACCCAACCATCAACTCAGCCAACAGGCCTTGGTTTCTTCTCTCCAACGATATATTGATATGTACAAAAGGTCTATCTAGCACCCAGCTGGTTTTTGGGCTGATATTGCATCTCAGTTTTATTGAGAAGCGGAATGGGCGTAAAAGTTAACTTTGAAAATTTTAATGTGCGCAAGGGAATGATCCTGGTTTTGATGGATGCTTAACATATAATGAACTGCTCATGAAGGTTTGCCAGCTTTCGAACTATTTGAAGGATGTTGGTGCAGAGAATTGAAGAAGACCAGTTTCTTGATTTCATGTCAGTGGATGATGAAGAGGGCGGAGAGATTGTCTTTGGTGGTGTAGATCCCGATCATTTCCAGGGTAAACACACTTATGTTCCAAGTCACACGTGAAGGTTACTAGCAGTTTGATATGGGGGACTTCCTCATAGGTGGTCAATCAACAGGATTTTGCAGTGGAGGTTGTGCTGCCATTTTGGATTCCGGAACCTCTCTGCTTGCTGGTCCCTCGGGGATTGTGGCGCAAATCAATGAAGCTATTAGTGCCTCGGGGCTTGCTAGCCAGGAATGTGGAGGTTAATGGAGCGACATTTTAATTCTGGAATCGTCATTGACATGGAACATTCTTTTTACGTTGGAGATGCAGCTGGGAGGATCGATGATCATAGTGATGCAGACATCGGTTTTGCTAAGGGAGGCTGACAACAATGCACTTGCTTGCTTGAACTATGCACTTGATAAGAAGGAAGCCCTTTTTATGGAGTTGCAGTATATGAATGATGAGATAAGCAAAAGCGGAAAAAATGGAGAGATTTTGAGAAATTCTGTGGCTTTTCGAAAGCAATATGCTTATGTTTTTGTACAGCTTAAAATTATTAATGATCAGGGTATTTATGCTCTTAGATCCTTGAGGAGGCAGAATACCTACCAGGTAAACATGGTGCCACCATGGCATTACCCTGTTTCACAGTCTCGTGAAATTGAGAGTTCTAGTTCTTCTGAGCAGGCTGCTTCTGTCTCCTTGGATAGAGGTCTGAATGTTGGAATGATTGTTACTAATGCAAAAAGAGTAGACTTAATTGGCACAGTTTTCACTGTTGGACGGAGCAAAACTTGCAATTTATGCATAAAGGATCCTTCTATTAGTACAGTTTTGTGCAATTTGAAGTATACGTCGCGTGAAGGTCCTGTGACAATTGTTCTTGAAAGCACAGGCAGCAATGGATTTGTTCAAGTCAACGGAAAGCATTTTAGAAAGACTAGTGTTGTAATTAAAGGTGGAGATGAAATTGTTTTCAGCCCTACTAGAAATCATGCCTATATTTTTCAACCTCTAATAAATGAAAATGCGTCAGCTTCAGTTGGACTGACAGAAAATCAAAGAGGCACAGGTAAGGTAGCGCCATTTGAATCAAGATCAGGGGATCCTTCAGCTGTAGCAGGAGCATCAATTTGGCATCTTTGTCAAGTTTGAGGCCAGGCCTAAACTTGTTGCCACCACCTGCTGCAAATATTGAAGAGTCCCAACAAGGAATTGATAGGCCTCAATTGCCACCATCATGTGAAATGTCAGATGGGTCCATCTCAGATATTGAAGTAGCTGGTCAGGCAGGAAAATCGACATCCGATCCAAATGGTGCAGCTGATATTCCAATGAGTGACAAAGCACCTATTATTTTATCTGCAGATATAACAACAACACATGAACATCAAAATCTCGACAACTCGGATGCTGGTCTTGAGACAGATATTGGAAAGTATGGGTTAAATGAATCGTTGAGACCTCTTTTAAAATTTCTGTCAGCATCAAATCACTGTGACAACATGGATTTAAGTGGACATATTTTTAAACAATTTTGTGAAGAGAGGAGAGAAAGTGGAAGAGATGTTGACTTGTCTATCATGTCTTCTAAAGGCCAAGCTTTGAAGGAAGATTTACGAAGAGGGATTATTGATGGAAAAGACACTAATGTCTCATTTGATAGCTTCCCGTATTACCTGAGTGAGAACACAAAGAGTGTGCTGATTGCATCAACCTTTATCCATTTGAAGGGTAAAGAATTCACAAAATTTGCAGTAGAGCTGCCTACTGTAAGTCCCAGAATATTGTTGTCTGGCCCTGCAGGCTCTGAGATATATCAGGAGATGCTAATAAAGGCTTTAGCGAATCATTTTGATACAAAATTGCTTATTTTTTATAGCAGTTCGATGCCATTGGGCTCATCGAAGGCAAGAGTGATGGTAGATATTGCTTTGCAGGTTATGTCATCTCTGAGGGAAGATGAAGATGTGGTTGTGAAGCTTTGATTAGCATTGATTATGTAACCAGTTTTCATGCAGGGTTTTCCTCAGCTAGAATGAAGGTTATGTCAGGCTCTTCAGAGTCAGATTCAATGAAAGTTGCTGGGCACGAAGTATCAAATTTTCCAAAGAACTTCACTATCCCATTTGGGCTCAAACTGGCAGATGATGCTTATGCTGGGAATAAAGCTATGAAGAAGAAAATTGAAGACCTGAAGGCACAGCTAGGCTAGTTAACAAGCTATTTTAAATAAAACAACAGTTTCTTAGCGCGTTACGAAACTGCTGTAGATGATGTTTTTTAAAAACGCAGACAGAGCAGTTTGTTATTATGAGTGGGAGTTTTTCAAAAAGGGACACCTGTCCATCACCACAGCCTACAACATATCTAAAACATGGCCACATTCCATTCTTTGGGTTATTAAAGACTCAGAAAGATGTTGTTCATGTTCGAGCAAATTATGGAAAAAAGAAGCCGAGAAGCAGGGGACATCTCCGAATACCACGGGCAGATAGGGATTCAGCGTTTAAAGACCAATATGGCATATTTAATATCCAGCTCAGCCAAATCTAAAGAGAACTAGGTGTCGAAGAACGAGGAGTAGCCATTTTGGCACGAAGATAGAGTTAGAGTCATAATTGATTTAGGACTTTTTAAAATTCCAGTCAGCATTGTATTTGTATTTAATAGACAGTTAAATAGCTGATAGGTGTCATTAGAGATAAGGATCGAGTTATTAAAATTCCCCTCATGCTCGAGGTGGAAACTCGAATTAGTTAGAATAAGGTTCTATATATAGCTGAGACAACAATGTAATGAGGGTTGGAAATTTGACAGCAAAAGTACTGTTTAAGCTTATGTAAAGACCATTTTCAGTAATACAAAGCATCTACTTTTCTTCTCAGGATTCATGAAGGATTTGTCATGTTCAGAATATGTGTTTTGTTCTTCCTTTAATGTGTTTTTTCAGTTGCATGGATGCATAATCACTCAGAATTCACTGATTATGCTCTGACTTCCTGTATGCATGTGTGAACTGTGGTTTTATGTAAGTTGTATTCTGAACATTTAAATGCTAAGTGCCCTGACTTCTATGCAAAGGTAGTGTCATTGTTTACAGAAGCTTGATTGACTCCATAAGCCCAATGGGAACTTATAAAATGTTTATCCAGCCACTATATTTGTCCATGTTGTTACATCACAAGAGTTAGACATCTTTTCATTAATCAAAATCATTAATCCTTTTGAGAGAGCCCTCTCAGGCTAAGGAGGCTAAGCCTTAGTCAAAAGCTTGGTTTGAAATAGTTACTTAGAGTCATCCTGACCAGCAGCCTATCAGGCTTGATTTTGAGATAACACCTTAAATTAACAATTTTCTTGAACAAATTAAGGTTGTGAAGTTCTTTAGTAAGGTTTATTTAACTTCAAGCTACCACCAAGTTCCAGTTGATGAGAAATGTGTGGAAGAGAACCTTAAAATATAAATAAGGCCTTTTTGGGTGGTTGGCAGTGCCCTCCAGCTTGACTAGTGATCCAGCAACATTCATGAGAATTGTAGATGATATCCCAGAACATTCACAAACTCTTTTGTGGTTGTATATTTGAATGGAATTCTCATATTTAGTGTTGTTGAAGTTTCCATTGATGGGAAGGGGTGTTGAGGGAACCTTCCTATGTTTATAATTGTGTAATATGAACCAATGGTTTAAGATAATCAATGATTTAAAAGAGAGGAGTGTTCCTATGTCAACTATAGGTTTCCTTCTCACATAGTGTAATTATTGTCTAACTAAGATATTCATTGACAATATGCTCAATTTAGTTTGAGTGTCCAATAAGTAATGCCAAATAGAGAAATTGCCTTAGAGATTAATATTCAAATGTATTTAATATTATGGGAATTTACCATTGATATTGTTGAGTATGTATTACTATCACTATGAATGAATTGTTGATAATGTCAATTTGTGAGTGAATATGATGAGGCATCATAGGTATGGACTTGCCACAGGTGCAAACATTGTGATGTAAATAATTGAAGATGTTGTGATGTAAATTCTTGGCATTTATTGGCCCTTGGCTTATGTAATCATTATAGTGGATGATATTAATCTTTTAATACTATTTGGACAATCATTAATTTTATTCAATATTAAAATATGAAAAATGTAAAATGAATAGGTGGAATGAAAAGAGTCAACCTTTCATTTCAGATTCTTGCATGGAATACTAACACTCAACAAGCTATGTATATAAAAATATGTACTTTTGGATGCAAAAAATAGCTGGTTAGCTTCTAAGCTGAAATAGTTGTGATGAGAGCTAGTTCGTGAATTTCTTTGCAAATAAATAAATAGAAAGAAGAGAAAATGTCAAGAAAATTTGAGGAAGAGGAGGCCAAGGAAAAGTACATAGAAAATACATAGAGATGAAGGTATTCAATATTAAATACGAGATAAACCACCATATTAAAACTTTCATATATCAAGGGATTAGTGTCTCCTTTCAGGTAGTAGCTGGAAAAAATAAAGGTTGAAGCTTATAAGTGGAAGTTGGTGTTTCCAGAAGAAAAAAAAAATCGAGGTAGAATCCTCCTATAGGCCAAAGCCTACATAAAATTGATCTAAGTGGAAATGGCTACTTCTGACAAGTTTTAGCTTGAAAAATAAAAGAGAGGTTAGAGCCTCCTATAGATGGGTGCCTACAAAAGATGATGAAGAAAGGGAGTAGGTTATTTATTTTAATCACAAAAACAAATTCATGGTTTTTCTCTCTATGGGTTTGCACTTGTTTGTGGAATCTACATGTCTTTATTTGATGTGTTTATTCTTATGCTATGATTTAATGTTGTTTTTAAGTTAAATCTTCTATTCATAAGATATTTTTTTCTCATCTCATAGTTCAAAGAACTATTGAAAAGAAAACAAAAGAAAAAAATATATGGCCATGAATGTATTATAATGATTCACCACCCCCGTCTCAGTATAGTCATGTTTCCAAGAATTGGTATTAAAGAAGGTTCCTTTAGGTGCAAGCTAAATGATGAAAGGTAGACCTAATTGAATCATGGATCATCAAAGTCTGCATGTTCTTAGTGCCTCAAAATTTCAGGAATGGAGAGAAGGTAAAATATGAAATGATAGCTTATGGATATGATGTCTAGAAGCTAGTATGTGATACGCATAGTAATGGTTCCACCTAAAAGAAAGAAAAATAGTGGAATTCCTAGGATAAATGTATAATTTATAACAAACTTTAAAATATAGATCTTGAGATGATAATAGATCTCAAATATGGGACAAGTCACATCTGTTGCATGAAGAAGATACCAACAATAGGAGTGGAGAAAAAGAGACGAAAAAGAAGAAGAAGAAGAAGAAGAAGAAGAAGAAGAAGAAGAAGAAGAAGAAATCATATTTGAAAGAAATTGTTTAATCGAATGAGAATTAATTTCGCAAGTGTGGAAGTATCTAATTGTCATGAGGAGAAGACATATGAAGACAAAGGTAAATTAGACTCGATCTAGATTGAAATAACAAGGGTTTTAAAGGAAAGTAGGGACCAAAAGAAAATTCTGCAGATACTTAAGGATAGAGAGCATGATTTTAAAGAAGAAATCCTCCAAGAGATGAGTTAAGAAAATCTACAAGGATCCAAAGGATGTCCTTTGCTGCCTTAATGAATAGTGTTGAATGTTACTTATGTAATAATTTTAGACACATTACGGTAGACTGTACGAGAAATCAAATCAAGATTCATTAGAAAAATATGCAGTAGAGATGTAGGATTAATTAAGGAAGCAATCAAATAATACATTTCCCTACAAGAAGATCATAAACCACCAGGTACATAAGCAATTTCTATGGCAAACGTTTTTTGTGTACTGTTTTTGGCCATGGGGTTGTTGATTGCAAAGCCTATGCAAAGAAGAGTAGGAGTGTATAGTATGTAAAGGAAATTTCCTATGTCGATAATAACACAAGTAGACATAAGTTCTTTCCTCCATTTCTAGGTCACATAAGATGCTGGAGATGTGACAATCTTGGTCGCATGGAAAAATAATGCAAGTTTCCCAGTTCTTTAACACAAACCAGGAAAATGGGGGAGAAAAATAAAAGAAGATTATACAATAAAAGAGAAGGAGATGCACAGATCAAAAGGAAACACACCAAAAATTGGAAAACGAATAAAGAGTATCACGTGACTTCAATGAAAAATTGATGTCAGAAACCTCTTAGAGGAAGTTGCTCAAGGAAACAAAGAAAACTCTAGTCAATGTTTTTTATTAGAATAATAATCATGAACAATGAAGTATCGCATGGGAAGAGTAGCCCCAGTAGTGTTCCTTGAAGACATGGTAGCCAAGTATATGATTTTATGATTAATGTATCTTCTATAAAGTAGCATGGATTTAGCTTTATGTTTGTAGAAATGATGGACATGAAACAAGGGATTGTGTATATGATCAAGAATTAGAACAACAAGATGAGGATGTAAAGAGAGATTCAATCGATCAAGAGAAATATATGGATGACCTTTTCAAGTTGTGAAGGAAAAACTTGAGAGGAGTTGAAAGCTTCAGAATCTCACAACATCACCTGCACAAGTGAAGAGGTTATTGGACATTACATTAAATAAAACATAAGAGAAATATAACATATTATGAAGTACATTACATGCCATAAGTTGAAAGTTTTGGATTTGTCAAAGTGATTATTACAGATGATGAGAAGAGTGTTATTCCAAGTGACACGAACCTTAAAAAATTTCATGATGGGTGTATCTCCAAGGAAGAGGAAAAAAGCATAAGAAATGGTGTCTCAGATTACATCTAGGAATATGGCTGTGAAGAAGACCAAGGCTCGTGTGTGATCCTAAATTGCATGAAAATTAAAGAGGTTTGAAATTGTTGGAACCAAATAGCGACTTCTTTACTCTCAAGACTTGTTCTAAGTATTGATTATTTATTAATTATTTAATGCATGCATTGTATGAAAGATATGGAAAACCTAGTTGGATAGAAGATGAAATCGATGCACGTAAATGATTGCACCATGAGCATGGTCATAATTGGAATAAAATAGAAAAAAGTACTTGGGAAAGGAATCTGTTCTTGATATGGATACACCATCCTCTGTGGACGAGAGTGGTATTGAAAGAGATTCATTTATTGTAAATGTAGTTCAATTCAAATATATGACGTTTGTGGCTATTACGCTAAAGAAGAAAGTGAAAAATAAATTCTCCATAACACAAAACTTGCTTCTCATTAGTGTTCAAAACAAAAAAACATAAATTAAGAGCTAAAATTTAGCCTAATACATTGTGATGCTAAATAAAAAAATTATGATGGTAACTCTAGCTAGTGACTCTTAACAATAGAGAAATTTAATATTCTACTAATAGAAATGTGTAGAGAGTTTGGAATCTAATTTTCTTTGGGTAGAAGAGAAACTTTGGAGAGGGTTTGGCTTCTAATTTTATTTTTCATGGAAACAAGCAAGCTGCAATAGTATACAATGCCACCACCAATGGATCCTCTACAAAATCAAGGGCTAAACTGTAGATGCTACTGTCACTAAATGGGTTGATATTCTATATGTTTATGCGGTGTATTGGAGCTCCAGGAAGAAGAAGATACCTAAGATAAATAAGGTATCACAAGGAGAAGCAAGGAAGATGAATTATTAAAGCAAAATATTCACTGAAAGAGAATAAGAGGTGAAAATTGCATTGACTAGAAAAATCGTTCACGAAAGAATTAGTTGTGAGATTGATTTGATGCTTTCTGGAAATCAACCTACAAATATAAGAACCTGACAAATTAAACAGTATGAAATCATGGAAGAATGCATTTCATAACCTATAGAGGACCTAAAGGTATGAAAACCTGAGAAAATGTTACATAGTATGCACTGACTGCAAACCATATGTCAGACTACTTGTCATATATCATAGCATTTATGCATTAGACTTCATGAAATCCAAGTGCGACCCTATGGAATGAGAATGCAATGCAAGAACTAAGAGTTATGTATTACTGGTGGTAATAAGAAAGCTAAATATTATTCGTGATATAGACTTCAGACCAACATGGAACGTTACACAATCTTCTTGGAGACTGAACATTACGTTATCAACAAATGAAAAAATGATGCTAGTGAATGCCATATTTGTTATAAATCCAGAAAATTTACCTAAGAGGATATTGTAATATAATACGTTATGTATGGATTACTTTGGTCTACCAGTATGAAAATTGGAATCTACAAATAGTATGGTGGACAATATTACATATGTAGTGGAAGTGTTATGATTTAATAGTGTACGTATTACGTGTTATGTGTTTGATGAAGTTTCTGCCAAAGTATTATTTAGATGCCAAGTCATCTGAGGTTCTAGATATGAATAGAAAATGATTTGAGACAAAAATGTAATGTATTCCAGTGACGGGACCTGTGAAGTCATGATAACATATGGAATCAAGTTAGAGGATGTGGGGATTCCAAAGGACACCAGAATTTGTCATTATAGAGAATCAAAAGAAGTAGTTATTCGTTGGTTCATTATGCATGTCATGTGGATAAACATTTGTTGATAAGTAAAATAAGGTTGGTAGGAACATGGAGAAAATTAACACACAATGTTACTATGCTTCTTATAGTTGATCAAGATTTTAAGAAACATAGTAACTTTGAGGGGACACTCAAAATCCAACACCTCAACATCATGAAAGCTGGATTATTGAAAGAATAAATTTCGTATATGTATTATTTCATTTTCATGTGGGATTGCAATATACAAATAAAAGACACTGCAAAATAGAGATAAAATCAGTGAGGCATTTATGCACAAAATACCTTGTCATCACGTAATACAATACTTCAATAGGTTTCTAGGATTTAGTTGGCACTTTGCTTTTGTACAAAGTTGGAATTTGAACCTATTTTCAACCTTGAGAAACCACAATTGTGTTTATATATCCACAATCCCATGCCAATAGCGTCATCTCATGGTATATTCCACATGTGTATTTATTTCCCATTGAAATGTTATCATTTCGAAATGCTAACATAAGCACCATTATTAGTACAATGCCTAACTGTGATTACATATTTTGTAAGGGTTATAAATTTGATATGGTTCCTCAAGTTTCATTAGGTTGATTATGAGCCTCTATCTTTATTTGGCTTATAGATTCCAATCAAACCTAGCCAAAGAATACAATTCTCTTTTATATATCTAATTTTTTTTCAACCAACTCACAAAAAAGATAGATGAATGACAATAACAATAATAATGTAAGGGCACAAAAATAACAATAGTAGGATTCTATGGGGAACAACAATAACAATATGGGGGCTATATGGGAAAAACAATAATAATAAAGGGGATACACCAATATTATAGTGATCTAACATGCCCCTCTTCTTCAAAAAAGTGTTGTCCTTAATGCTTGAGTAGTTTTGGATGCTTTTGGATAAAATTCTCATCCTCTCATGTGGAATCTTCAACAAGTAAGTTCTTCCACTTAATGAGATACTCTGAAATTTATCGATTCTATAACTATTGGGTTTATGTTTATCTGACTACTTCAGGCTCAAATATTCTTTTTCCTTATTCGTCATTTTTGGAAACATTGTTTGAAATGGATTCTTGTCACTGATAACCTTCTTTAAGTATGAAACATGGAAAACTGGGTCTACCAAGGAAGATGCGGCCAGTTTCAATTTGTATGCCATAGTACCAATCTTTTGCAACACCTTGTAAGGACTGTAGTACTTGGGTGATAATTTATTATCCTCCTTATATTCCTTGAGATAAATATGTTTGTATGTTTGTAGTCGTAAAAATACCTAATGAGCTACATCAAAATTTCTTTCACTACGATGTTGTCCTGCCTATTGTTTCATTCGATTCTGCGCTAGAGTGAGGTAATCCTTTAAGAGTTGGAGAACTTGTTGTTGATTCTCTATGTGATCTTCCATTGCTTGAACCTTAAAATTTTCTCTTAAATATGATGCGATGGATGGTAGATGATATCCATAAAGTGCCATAAATGGGGTATTTTTTGTTGTAGTATGAAAGGAAGTGTTATACCACCATTCAACTAAAGGTTACCACTTGACCCATTATGTTTTTTCATCAAATATAAAGCAAAATAGATATCCTTCCAAACATTTGTTCACTATCTCATGTTTCCCATAATACTGAGGATGATAAGATGAGCTATGAGCTAATTGAGTACCATGACAAGAAAATAATTGCATCCAAAAATTTCCAGTGAAAATGGGATCTTTGTCACTTACTATAATCTTCGGATTTCCATGAAGCTTTTGAATTGTTTCCATAAATAAAGTAGCAGCTGTACTGGCTTTAAAAGGATAAGATAATTCACAAAAGTGTGCATACTTGGTAATTCTACCAACTACCACCATGATGACACTCTTTCCTTCAAAATTGGGTAAACCTATGATAAAATCCATTGAGACCTCCCAACACTGACTTGGAATGGATAAAGGTTGTAACAGACCCTAGGTCTTAATTGTCTCAACTTTATTTTTTTGGCAAATCAAACATTCTACCACAAACTTCTGAATATTAGATTTAAGTCCCAAAAAAATTCCTTCTTGACCCTATGGTAAAGTTTTAAAAATCATGAGTTCCCTCCCAAAGGAGAGGTGTGCAATTCCAAAAGATTATTTTATTTGATATGGGAATTATTAAAAAGATATAAGTGATATTTGATTCATAATGAATCATTTTTCAAGCTAATGTATCAGATGTACTGGGATCTTGCTGCAACTTTTGAATGAGTGGCCACACCTCTTCATCATTCTTCAATTCATCACCTGCTTCGGTTATCCACTTAGGTTGGATAATAGAAATGGAACAAGGAAATGCTTCCACATCTTCATCCTTTATTGAGAGTGGAGTCTACAATAACATTTTTCTTCCCTTTTTTATAGATGATTTCAAAGTCATAACCCAACATCTTTGTTATCCAATTTTTCTACTCTTCTGCCAATAATATTTGTTTGAAAATTATTTAAGGCTATCATGATCTATTTTTACCTTGAAGTGTCTTCCCATTAGGTAAGGTCACATTTTATTTAGTGCATGCCCTATTTCCAACATTTCCTTCTCATACATAGGTTTGTGTAAATAATTTCCTTTGATTGGAAAACTTTCAAAGGCAATGGGTCTTCCTTTTTTCATTAAAAGAACACTAATTCCATTTCTAGAAGCATCACATTCCATAATAAAAGGTATGATGTAGCTAATACCGATGCTTGGAACATGGCCTCTTTAAGATGTTCGAAGGCCTTCTGTTGGGAATGGGTTCCCCCAAGAGCAATTTTGGGGTTAAAAGCCCATGTTTTGGGACAATTTTGTAATAAATTTGTAAAGTCTCTGCATTTTGTGGTCATGGAGTGAGAAGGTGTCAACAGTCATAAAGGGTTGTCCACCCTTATTTTGTAAAGTGTTATGTCGGCTGTAAAGATCTACCCATGGTCCGCAGACCATGGGATTGTATAAAAAGGAGCTAAGTAAGTAAGCTCCAGGTAACTTGGAAGTTTTTGATAGGGAGTTCTAAGTGTTCTCAGGTCTTAGTGTAGGTAGAAGCTCTGCAGCTGAGTGCGTAGAGGCCCAAGGTGAAAGTCCGCAGCTGAGTCTGTGGACCCCTGTAACTGTATGTGTAGGGTGGATAGAGTTTGTATTAAACTGGAAGACATCAATAAAGAAAATTATTCTGTAATCACTGTGTATTTAAGTCTTTGTTAATGCATCTGATTATATTGTGATCTAGATTTATATTAAAATGCTTATTTGATGCGCGAATTTATGTGATTATATTTGTTAATTGAACACAAGTAAGAATATCAGTTTGCGCGACAATAACTGTAATTGATTGTTAAAATAAGTAGAACACTTGAGGTAACTCTGGAACTTATACAATACATCGTCATAGCATTGTGAAAGTACCCAAACCACTGGTTAGGGCTATGTGAAGCTTAACCGTACACATTCACGGAGGTATTGAAGGGCGAGATAAAAGGTAGAATGATAAGCCCTAAGGCTTAACAACCTGTGCAAAGGTAGGAGTAGAGGGTATAAACTGACATCACGACCATCTCAAGGTGTGGGAAATTGGTTCTAACATCCCCAATACTACTTCGGGTGAGACTTCGGTCCACGCTCTGTGGGCTGATGGCAAAAAGGTGAGTAGTGTAGGGATTTTTTTGGCTAACTAACGCTGAAGCTAGGTCAGGGCCCACAAAGCCAACAAATGGTTCCATTTTCGGGACCAGAATCTGCATGAGAGATGTGTGACATTGTATTAATGGAACCCAACTACAAAAGAGATCAAAGACTAGTTGGATAGGACGATCCACAAATTCGTGGTGTAAGAGAACTAAAATCCATGACTGACAAAGGAACAGTGGCTAGACAGGTACCTATATACAGAAATCCACGAGATCTTTTTTTGTTCCTTTCCAGTTGAGTTATACAAGTGGAACATGAAGCTAGTGGATATCCAAGGAAGGTGGAGGCTTTATGGTCCTATTGTTTGGACCCCAAGGTTAGTACAGAGACTGGAAGCCTCTGAGGATAAGATCTCCCACGCTGTCAATCATTGGCCCAATCATATCATAAGAGGGTTTGTGACTAAATTTGCAGTCCACACCTTAGTTAGTTATGGCGAGGTAGAGCGACACTTTTTCAAAGGTCTGCAAGGTAAGTACTTGAAGTCTTTAAATACTTGGATTAAGATGTTATTGTGTGAAAAGTGGGTTATGCAGCTACCTTGATGTTCAGAGCTATGCGAAGTGGGAAAATTATAGGAATGAAGGAAGAAAGGGTCCTGAATATAGCCCACTGATTTCACCTCCCTTGAGTAATGAAGAGGGAGTAGTGCAGGTTTCTCCACAAAGTGCAGTTCAGTTGATAAAACAAGGGTTCCCGCGACTACCACCTCCACCTACACTACCTCCACCTTCACCACCGTCACCTGCGACTTCGCCCATAACACCACCACCTCCACCATAGTTCAACATGGTGAATTTAATGAAGCTGACTTTGTTTAAAGGCTTGGGAAATGAGGACCCAAATTAGTTCTGGTTCATTGTAAAAGTTGTATGGAAAGCTCACGGTGTCACAAATGATCACATGAAGAAGGCAATGTTGGTTAGTGCTTTGCAGGATCGAACACTAACTTGGTACATCAAGTACTCTAATGATAACCTAAATGCTGCATTGGCAGAGATCAAGACCGTGCTGAATAAAGAGTTCAGTAGGCCTAAATCCAAGGTGCAGTCGATTGTGGGATTCAAGGAAATTGTGATGAAAATAAGTGAGACCCTTTGGAGTTGGATCAAAGATTGAAGTGTAAAATCCGTGAAGCTAATATGTATTTAATAGATGGGCAACATTGCGAGTGGTTCGTGGTTTCGCTCCTGCCTCACCTAAGGGTTGCACTATCACAACAGAAGATTACAACTTAGGAAGAGGCCTTGTAGATTGCAATAGAGGAACATCAATGCAATATTTGAATCTAGGGGTTCAGTAGGTCCATGTGCAGTTGCAAAATCTTTGCCTCGAAATGCAAAGTTTGAAGCAAGACAAAATAGGTTGGTTAGAGGCACACAAAGATGTATGGTGTTTGAAATTTAAAGGTCAGAGGCATGACAAAGACCACTACCGAGTCTTTGTGAACTATATTGTTGGAGGAGGACCAATGCCTTTGAGGTCGGAAGCCCAAGCAGGGCTGAGCACGGGGTTTGCATTGTGGTGTGCTATATGTCAGGTAGTAGGGAAACATATGATTGATAATTTTCATTTGCTGCAAAAGTTTGTACAAACACCACAACAACTGTTCTGCAACTTTTGTAGGTCGATAGGGCATGATAAGTGTAATTTCTGAAGTTATGAATTGATGATAGATAGGACACCTGCCTACAGAGTTTAGGTAGAAACGCAAACTCCTAACCAAGGCACTGGGATGGCATGGACAGGATTTCAAGGGCACATACGAGGTTGAGGCAGAAGATGACCTGGTAGAGGATGGGAACAACTGATCTGTTACAATTGTGGAGGACCAGGACACTATGCCCGCAAATGCACTAACCTAGCGCATCCCTCGTTCAAATATTGCACTCAGTTTGATCATGAGACTGAGGATTATCCTACACTGATAGTAAGGATAAACAACAAAGGGGTGCTACCCACGCAGCTAACTCAGAACTTGCAGATGATGAGGGTTGAACCTCATGAAGAAGATTCGAATGTGAATATAGTGCTCCAAAGTGGAATTGCAATGGACTATGATAAGGGGAAACAACTTGAAGATAGCACGTGGGTTTGCAATGCTCCAGAGAAGGAGGCTAAATTTGATTTGGAGCATGCACGTGAAACATTCATGGAAGCAAAGAAAAGCTTCATTGAGGACTCTATCTCAAGGATTTGGGATAAACCTGTTCAGGAAATGGACCCTTCTATGCTTACGACCTTTTTAGAGACTTGCATGAAGTTGTTGTGTGATAGCAAGGATGTGAAGGGATTATAGGAACTTATAAATAGATGTGCCAAAAACATTTCGAGTGAACCATGCGTGGTACAGGAGATTGGTAAGCATAAGGAAAGGGCAGTGTGTGAGATGAGACTCACCGCGCGGATAGGAGAATATGAAATGGATCAAGTTATTCTGGATTTGGGGTCAGAAGCAAACATTTTGCCAAGATAGACTTGGAAGCGGATGGGGAGACTCGTACTGCAGTGGTCTCCAATTCAGCTAAGGATGGAAAATCAGTAGAATATCATCCTGATGGGATGGCTGTAAGGAGTAACTATAAATATTGAAGGCATGAGCGCATTGGCTAATTTTGAAGTAATAGAAATTGTGGATGACAACAACCCCTAGACTACGCTCCTCGACATTGATTGGGCTACTAACATAAATGGGGTAATCAACCTAATGAAGCAAAAGATGATATTTGAATGAAATCACTTCGCATAATATTACCCCTAGATCCTGCAGAAGGATCGCGTTATATTGAACTAGTCTGCGATTATGAAAGTGATGACGATTAGGACTACATATATAATATAACAGTGTGAAACCAAGATTGGTTGAATCCGACAGCGGATGGATGAATTACATGGGATTGCAAGAGTTCCTACACCTCATACTCAGACTAAGAATTAGAGTGCTGGCAGAATCGGCTACATGAAGTAACTATTGACCTGTAACATGATGACCTGGTCGTTGCGGTGTGTGTCGTTAGAGGTAAGAAATTTTCCCACTTATGATGGCTTGAATGATGTGGATGTGATTTTGGATGAATTTGAGAGGGAAGTACGAGAGAAGTAGCACTTCCAGTCTTTGGACAGGGCACTACGCGCTACGCCTACTAGATGGTGGGGTACGCACAAAGGTAGTTTTGATGATCAGGACAAGTACAAGAAGATGATGAAAACACACTTTGAGAAGATGAAGGTATGAGTGACAGAAAAGTATTACGGGAAGGATGATACATGTGAACACTTGGTCAAATGGGCTAAGGCCTATGGAGTGAAGCCCCAAACTTAATGGGTGCACTTGTTTTATCACACCTTGGATGTCATCTCGATGAGTTGGTATGTGGAGACAGAGCTCCACCATGGCACAGGAGAATGGGATATTTTGCACGAAGGGTTCATAATGAAATTTAACTTTGAAGATGGGTTTGACTGTATTGGCGAAGCGCTACAAGAAGTTAAAGCAACGATCTTTAGGATACCACAAGATACTTTGGATCTGGTTCAACCTGATTGGACTACTCAGTTGAGCCACATGATGGAATGCTATAACATGACTTTTGAAGAAGGAGATGAGGACCCCCGAAAGATTAATATCCCTGAAACTAAGGGTCACTACGAGGTCGAGGGACCGCAGATTGAGAATCCTGATATAACTGTGCCACTGAAAACTAAACAAATAAATATTAGCATGGAGGTGGAGCCCAAATTCACGAATATTGGAGATTATTGGGGTTACGCGACAATAGATAAGGTCGGTGAATCGCTCCGCGAATACCAGAATCTGTTCCCTACCAAGTTTATGGAGTTAAAGGGTATAATAGGAGACTTGGGCATTTTTAAGATCACGTTAAAACCTGAAGTGAAGCCAATTAAGCAAAGACCTTACCATATCAATCGAAAGTATAAGGAGAAGGTCCTCTTAGAGTTAGATAAGATGCTCGTGGTGGGCATCATTGAGCTCGTCGAAGAATTTGATTGGGTGAGCCCATTGGTGGTATAGGAAAGGAATTAGAAGGATGAAATAAGAATATGCGTAGATCTCAGGAAGTTAAATGATGCTTACATGCATGACCCTTTCCCCACTCCATTCACTGATGAGGTATTGGATAATTTAGGTGGCCAGGAAGTGTAATCCTTCACTGATGGGTTCTCTGAGTACCATTAGATCAAAATCCCACCTAAAGATAGAAGCAAGACAACCTTCGCGACTGAATGGGGATGTTTTCAGTACACTGTAATGCCTTTCAAATTAAAGAATGCGCTTGCAATTTTTTTGCACGTAGTCATTGATGCATTCAAAGAATTCATTCATAAGTTTCTAAAGGTGTACTTTGATGACTGGATTGTGTTTGGGTTGGTAAAACGCCATGTGGCAAGTTTGTGCTTAATGTTAGATACTTGTTGAAGGTACCAGATTGTGCTCAATTTGAAGAAATCTTTGTTTTGTATCCCTTTTGGGACTTTGATGGGTCATGTGTTATGCAGACAAGGATTGATTGTAGATCTTGCGAAGATCACAGTGATAATTAAGCTAGAGGCACCTAGGAGTGTGAAACAAATGTGTGCAACATTGGGACATACTGGGTACTATAGGAAGTTTATCAAGGGGATATGACAAGATCACCATGCCTATGGAAAAGTTGTTGGAAAAGGATGTCATGTTCTGACGAGGACTGTCAAAAAAGCTTGGATGTGCTGAAAGGAAAAATGGTCACCGCATAGATTTTAGTCTTTTCGGATTGGAAGAAGGAGTTTCATGTACATGTAAACGTGTCATGTATACTATTGGGAGAAGCACTAACAGAGGATGGCGACGGAGAATTGGACCATCCTATAACATTTGCAAGAAGGAGGCTATTCAAGGTTGAGAGGAACTATTCCACCACCGAGCACGAAGGAGTAGGAAAGGTATATGCGCTCCAGAAGTTTAGACACTATTTGCTACTTGGACATTTTAAAGATGTATATAGATCATTTTGTGTTGAAATACCTGGTCAATAAGCTTGTGTTGAGGGGGAGAATCTCAGGTGGTTGTTATTGTTCCAGGAGTATGATTTTCAAGTTATTATGAAGCCTGGATGACTGAACGTGGGACTAGACCATTTGTTGTACATCGAAACTAGAGAAGATCCCACTAATTTGGAGGAAGGAATCCCTGATGCACAACTCTTTATAGTGCGTGTCACGGATGGTCACTTTGAAGACATCATACACTTCCTAACGGAAGGAACTCCCTGAAAAGCTAGACCACCTAGAAAAGAAGGGAGTTAGTGGTGCACGTGACATACTTTTCTGTCATTGCCGGACATCTTTACAAAATGGGGTATGATGAAGTATTGCGATGATATGTACCAGAGTTTGAAAGAACCAATATCCTCATGGATGCTCATTGGGGCACCACGAGAGGGAATTATGTAGGAAGGGCGACTGCATAGAAGATTCTACGCGGAGGGTTGTGGTGGTCAACCCTCCATCGAGATTCAAAAGCCTACTGTAGGGCGTGCGATGTGTGTTAAAGGACTAGTAGGCCATCATGGAGAAATGAGCTACCTATGAACCCATAGACAACGTTACAACCTTTCAAGAAATGGGCAATAGATTTTGTGGGACCCATTTAGCCTCAAAGAAAGAAGACAGGTGTGCGATACATTATCACCGCGATTGAGTATTTGACTTGATGGGTGGAGGCATAGCCTATGAAGGAATGCATAGGCATGACTGCTACAAAGTTTCTCTTTGAGTATGTATTGACCTGATTTGGCTATCCAAAGATTTTGATGAGTGATCGTGGTATGCACTTTCTGAACAAAATGATTAGTGCGCTGATGGAGGAAGTTCATGTATATCACCAAAAAAGAAAGCCTTATCACCCACAGGCTAATGGGATGGTGGAAGTATTCAATAAGGTACTAGAGAACACACTGACCAAGGTTTGCAATGCTGAGCAAAGTGATTGGGACCTGCGCATACCTGCAGTACTATGGGCCTATCAAATGACGTGCAGAAAGCTGACTAGACACACACCCTTTAGGCTTGTATATGGTGTTGAGGTAGTGACGCTAATGGAATACATTGTGCCTAGTCTACACATAGTGGCACTCAAGGGTATGAGGAATCATAAAGCCTTGGAAGAGAGGCTCGCACAACTTGTTGAGCTTAAGAAAGAAAGGTTTTTAGCTAGATTTCACCAAAAGGTCCAAAAGTAGTGCGAAAAAGCATGGCATGATCGGCACATTAAACTGCCCATATTTAAGGTAAATGATCTAGTTTTGTTATATGACAGCAAGTTTGATAAATTTCTAGGGAAATTTGGGATGCACTCGCTAGGGCCCTATGTCATTAAGGAGATTACCGACGGTGGAGCAGTTTAGTTGGTTAAATTGAATGGAGATCCCTTCCCAGGAAAGGTGAATGGTAGCTGATTGAAGCCATACATTGGTGATCTAGCTAGGTGAGTATATGAAGGTAGCATAGTCTTATTGGTCCAGGTAGCTAAAAGGAGGCGTGAGACTATAAAATATGCTACTCGGGTTGGGAGACTGCGTGATCGAGGGATTGCACAGAATGAGGAGATATCATAGGGTCAGTAACAACGTGAAGAGAGAACAGGAAAAAACATCCAAGAGAACAGGAAAAAAGGTTCCATATCAAGTGTTCAAGAGAACAGGAAAAAGTTGGGCCATGGAAGAAATCCAAGGCCAGTAAGATGTCGTTGGACCTAATCACCCTAACAAAGGGAGATTTTAACGACATTGGAGATATGGTGTGAGATGTCACCGCGAAGGTACTACAACAGTTTGAGCAGCAGCAACAGCAAGTATTGGGAGCCATCATGGGTCTACATGAGCTATAGATCTGCACATCAAAGACTAACGCAACATCCACCAGCCCCACCATCGATACTTTAGAAGCTACCAGGATACTACACCCAAAGGATTCTCGAGCGATAGTGCTCTCGGAGGGAGCACTGACCACAGAAAATGAAGCTAACAGGTTCGCTGTTAGCACCCTCAAGGGAGTAGCACTAAACATGGTAGTGCTTCCTGGCAAGGTGCTCTACCTACTACAGGATGGGATGATCGCAGAGTTGAGGGCCTGTGAACAATGCACTTTACAGGCGATCAGTGAGCAGAAGATCAATAATGTGCAGATGGCACTACAGTGAGACATCATCCTCACTTCCATGGTGGAACTTACTAACACAAATCAATGCATGATTAAGGCCATTAAAAAGACTGCCAAATGGTCCTTGAATTGGCCATTCCTGAGGAGGCGAGGCTGATGAACAGGTCCACAAATTTGTCACGAGGGTATGTGATGGTCGCATAGAGTTGGCCAAGGTTCAGTTGGGGCTGAACCTCCCGATTGCTGAGTTACAGCTGGAAGGCCCAACCTTCAACTCCACCAAAAGTAAAGGAGCAGTGTGCAAATGCTGTCACAGAGGCGATAACGGCAATAGAAAGTATAGTAGCAAACTACACACGGCTATTTGAACATTCGTTCAAAGTACTGACCAATCTACAAGAAGATCCTAATGTATAGTGGCTGGAACAGAGGCAAAAGAACTACAACAGCGCTATGACGAGGTGAAAGGAACAACACACATTGTTGCCCTCAAACAGAGACTTGCAAAGCTATAGGAGGCCAAAACACTAAAGGAATAGGTAGATACAGATCAACACAAAGAGGCAGTGCTGAAGGCACACTTGAAGCCTTGGTTGGGCTAGGCCTATTCGATCATGGCCAACGTTGAAGCAAGCTTGCTAGTCTACAGGTGGCTCAGTAGAAGCTTCAGGCTGGTAGTTCAGGACCAGCGACAGAGCAGTTGGTTGAAGAAGTGAAGCAACCAGCCGTGTAGTGTGCCGCCAAAGTAGTAGTCATATAGGTCGAGCTGGGAGGTCTTTGTGCCAAGATCTCCATGCCCATAGTGTGACTCGAGGGTGAATCACCATGTTTTTGTTGGGGGTTTTTTGGAATGGGTTCCCCCAGGAGTAGTTTTGGGGCTAAAAGCCCATGTTTTGGGACAATTTTATAATAAATTTGTAAAGTCTTCACATTTTATGGTCACCGATTGCAAAGGTGTCAAGATTCATAAAGGGTTGTCCGCCCTTATTTTGTAAAATCTTAAGTCGGCTGTAAAGATCTACCCATGTTCTGCGGACCATGGGATTGTATAAAAAGGAGCTAAGCAAGTAAGCTCTAGGTAGTTTAGATAGTTTTTGATAGGGAGTTCTAAGTGTTATCAGGTCTTCTTGTAGGTAGAGGCTCTGTAGCTAAGTGCGCAAAGGCCTAGGGTGGAAGTGTGCAGTTGAGTGCATGGAACCCTGAAACTATTGCAGGGGGTGGATAGAGTTTGCATTGAACTGGAAGACACCAATAAAGAGAAGTATTCTACAATTACTATGTATTTAATTCTCTGTTAATGCCTCTGATTATATTTTGATCTCGGTTTATATTACAATGCTTATTTGATGCGCAAATTTATGTGATTATATTTGTTAATTGAAAACAGGTAAGAATATCATTTTATGCGATGATAACTATAATTGATTGGTAGAATAAGTATAACACTTGAGATAAATCGAGAACTTATACAATACATCATCATAGTAGCATGAAAGTACCCAAACTGCTGGTTAGGGTTGCACAAAAGTCAACTGTACACATTCGTGGAGGTACTAAAGGGCAGGATAAAAGGTAGAACGATAAGCCCTAAGGCTTAGCGACCTGCATGAAGGCAGGAGTAGGGGTATAAATCGACATCACGACCATATCAGGGTTTAGAAACTTGGTTCAAACATCCTCCCATACTGCTTCTTGTGAGACTTCGATCCACGCTTTGTGGGCTGATGCCGAAAGGGCGAGTAGTGTAGGGATTTGTTTGGCTAACTAACGCTGAACCTAGGTTAGAGTCCACAAAGCCAACACCTTCGTTGCTTATGGAGTCCAAGAAAAATGCATATTTCCTCAGTAATTATGTTAGAGGTGATGCCATTCTCCCACAATCCTTAACGAACTCACAATAATACCCCGTTGACCCAAGAAATCATCGAAGATGCTTTATGGTTGTGGGGATTTTCCATTCCTTAATGGCTTTAGTTTTGTTAGGGTCTACCTTAACACCCTCATGAGATACAATCTGAACCAAATATTCTACCTCTGGTACTCCAAATAAACATTTGCAGGTTTTTTGCATATAATTGTTTCTCCTCCAATAGTTTGAGCACCCTGTCAACATGTTGAACATGATCATTCTAATACTTGTTGTATATTAATATATCATCAAAAAATACTAATTTTCTTTTCTAAGGAAGGGTTTGAAAATGGAATTCATCAAACCTTAAAATGTGGAAGGTGCATTAGTAAGGCCAAAAGGCATGACTGAAAATTCGTAATTACCCTCATGAGTTTTGAATGTTGTTTTTGGAATGGCTTCAGTCTTCATTCTAATTTGATGATATGCTGAAGGAAGGTCCATCTTAGTGAAGTAAATTTTTCTATGTAATTCATCAAACAATTCCTCAATGACAGGAATGAGAAATTTATCTTTAATAGTGAGCCTTTTGAGTCCCCTGTAATCTGGACACATGTGCCATGATCCATCCTTCTTGTGCACTAATAGTGCTAGAGCAAAGAAATAACTTTGACTAGGTTGAATTATACCAGCCTCTAGCATTTCTCCAACCATATGTCCAATTTCACTCTTTCATGCATAAGGACATATGTAAGGCCTGATATTTGGAGGAACACTTACTGGAATCAAGTGAATCTCATGGTTATGATCACGAATATGTGGGAGGCCTTTGGGAGTCTCAAACACCTTATAATGATTGTCCAAGACTTTTTGGAGATCTGAAGAAATAGATGATTTCAATGTTTGAACCCCTAGTGAGCATAATTATGCAATTACACCACATTTTTCTTTATTCATAAGTTTTATCATGACATTAGAGCTTATTATGTTTCTTGGTTTCCCTGTGATACCCCTTAATTCAACTTCCTTTCCTTCCTAAAAAAAAATCAAGGAATGTTCTTGAAAATTGAAAGATATCGTCCCCAAATATTGTAACCACTCGACTCCTAGTACAACATCAACACCACCCATTGGAATGGTAAGAATTGGATGATTAAATACATATTCCCCTATGGTTAGCTTGATATTATGGCACTTTCTAGAATAATTTATAGTTCCTCCATTTGCAGCCATCACTTGACACTCTAGTGCCAGATATAGGAAGCATTAATTCAATTCCTCTGCTATATTACAATGAATAAAATTATTGGGACTACTCGAATCAATCAACACTACTACCTTTTTTTTCTTGATATATCCTTCTATCTTGAGTGTTTGAGTAGTGGTAATTCCTACCAATGCATTACAAGATATGGTCAGATTCATTTCTTCTTTCTCCAGGGTTGGTTCTTGGTGTATATCCTTCTCTTTTTATGTTTCTTGTTCCTTTTCTTCCTCCTCTTCACAACCTATGTAGAATAATTTCTTCTCAGCACACTTATGACCTTTAGTGTATTTTCTATCACAATTATAACAAATCCATTTTTCTCTTTTTTCCTCCAATTTTTGTGGTGTCAACCTTGTAGGTTGTGGAAGACTAGGAGAAGCAACACTTTTATCCTTATAGTTGTGAGTAGTATACTTGCTTGTTTTCATAATTTTTCTTTCAACTTTTCTTGCCACCATAAATTCCTTCCCCAATGAACCAGGTTCCCAAAGGTGGACCTCATGTTGGATGTTATCTTTTAAAGCCCCTATGAAGAAAAAAATCCTATGCTCCATTGGAATGTCAGTTACCCTAATATTGAATTTTTGGAAGTCTTCAATGTGCTCCACCATTGAACCCTTTTGTTTGAGATTTATCAAATGGCTAAAGAAGGTGTTTCTCTTTGTATATTCATAATGCGCTATCATTTCCTCCATAAAAAATTACTAGGTGACAAGTGTTTTACAAGACGAAAGCCATCTATACCATACAGACTAGTTGGGTTCTAAATATAAAGATGCAATACATACTTTTGTAAGGGTTGCACATCCTATAGATCAAAATATTGCTCCATATATAGTATCCATGTTACTGGATCCTTGCCATTAAAATTCTTCATATCTATATTTGGAATGTGGTGGATCTTAAACCCCACATTGGGGTATATAAAATCATAATTCATATTCCTTTGTTCCTCTTCGTGATTTTCATGGATTACCTTGTCACCATCGGGAAGCCCTTCTTGCAAAAGCTTTGTCAAACCTTCCGTCAACCCTTCCATGTCAGCTTTTAATCCATTCATGTCACCTTCTAAACCATCCATGCTTCCTTTTAAACCATCCATGTCACTTTTTATTTCATCTTTGGTTTCTCTTCGTGAGAGCAAAATTTGTTGCACTTGGTCCCGTGATTTTGATATACCATGTTGCAATTCTTCCTCTTCATGCATCATAGTATAGCTTTTTGAGGGATTAATGGGTCTAGAATTATTTTGCTTAGGATTCATTTTATAACCCAATATTGATGTCTATGCTTCAATATTCCCTTGGGATCACTAGAAATTGATTTTTCAAACAAAAGTTATGAAATTTAAAAAAAATACACACAATTTTCTTGCTTTTAGGAGCTCGACCTTGAAATAGTTGTAACTCTATAATTTCAGATATCCATGTTCTAAAATTTCTTCCTTTGGTAGATCTATGAGCCTTATTTCCAATGCCACAAGTATTATTGAGATTGGATTGTTTAAGAAATAGTTACGTTGAATCTCCCATGATGTCCTGATTATGGACTAGTACAGTAGATCAAAGTTGTATCGGATTCCATGTGTCATCGTTTCAACCTTACGCCCTGAAATTGATAAAAGAAACACTAAATTCATGCATTTTCAGCCACTTTCCATAGAGTTGAAATATGACGCCTAAAACGAATGTTAGGATGATTTTCCCTAGGTCACCCTTTTTAGATTGAAATGTGGATCCAACAAAAACCATAACTTCCTCAGATCATATCTCCAAAAATGTAGTGAACCAAGCTCTAAAATTTTTACATGAAGTTTACCAATATTTCATCTCCACGTGGTAAACATTTCATCTTCTGAAGCCTTGTAGAAAAAAAAATATAGTGAAAATTCCAAGATGATCTATTTGAAGAAGGGAAACCCTAGAATGCAAAGCTTTGATACCAAATGTTATGCAACCAGCTAACATAAAATATCGATCAATGACTTAAAAATTATCCTCTTTTAGGGGTGACACGTCCTTTACGTTACATAAATGAGAAAATCTTGAATGACGCAAATGACAAGACCTCCTTTGTTTATATAGGAGTCTAAAGGGTTGCAATATAATTAGAGCCCACATAACAATAATAATGTAAGGGGACAATAATAACAATAGTGGGCTTAAATGGGGCACATAAATAACAATATGGGGGCTACATGAGCACAAAAATAACAATAAGGGGGATACACTATTATTATAGTGACCTAACACAAATTCTTCCAAGACAACACCTCTTACCTTAGGAGGAACCTTTTTAGTGTCAAAGAAGGCATAAAGAAGCAATGGAAATTCTAATAAGATAAGTTGGTGTCCATTATGGTGACCTTATTATGTTTGATGTGGATGATATTCCAAGTAAACTCACAATTAACCTTCTTAGGTGGTTCAAAAATATACCATATGTTATGCATATAAAACTAAGGAATTATTTGTACTCTTTTGAGTTTCCATTTGACTATAACAGTTGGCATGCATAAGTCCACATTTATCAATGACATATAGATTATGGTCATTGTAGTTGAATATATGAGCTCTTAACATGTATGGGTTAGCACTACAACTTCTTCTTTTGCTGCAATAGGTAATTCATATTTAAAATGGAAACATGTTGTCATGTAAATGGTGTGAGGTTTACTTGTTATTGAAACCCCTCAAACATTCAAAACTCTTTTTTCAGGGCATAGAGCTATATGACATGCTACCAAAGGAGTATTCCTTTCAATTTATATGAGAATATGGGTCTTATACCCCTCTCATATTTTGTAGTGCATCCCCATCTTATACTGAAATGAATTTCTTTTCTAAATTGAGGGACTAGTCTAACCTATAATTTTCAAAGCCTTTTTCTTTGATAAGACAACAATGATGCATTTAAGACAACAAAGTTTGCACAAGTGTTGATTTTTTCATTGATTTTCATTATAAATTGAACCCCTTGCTATTTATATCAATAGGCGAGGTAAGAATAAAAAGGATAAATTATTAGGACCATATAGGGAGGATCAAATCAGTGTTTCCATCAATGTGAAAGGGTGAGATTATTGATGAGAAATGGTGTTTGTTACACTGAAATTTTTCACCATGACTATCTGCAGTTAATATGGCTCCATCAATAGTCATATTATCCTCCTTGTCAAGCTTTATACCTCTGCTCTTCATGTCAAACTTCAAAAAAGAGAGAAAGTCATTAAAAAACATGTTTATCTCTGGGTACGCAG
>APFE030038178.1:60048-109318 GCA_000404065.3 Pinus taeda
AATCAACCCCTTTGACCAAGATGGATGATGCAATGTACGTACTGTTGTTAGAGATTCCAAGAGTTTCAGCTGGTTGGATCACACCCACAGCGATAACTTCCTCAATTGGAGGACTGCGTTCTATCACATATATTTTTTCAGATGGCCATTTCTTAAAGGCAAAAGAATATGGTAATAAAGATACATATACTCAAGACTATTACCAATAGAGAGAAGCTTCCTGAATTGAGTTGATGCTTCTAACTACATGGTAGGATCATCAGACCAGACCCCTGCTACCATTTCTTTAAAAAATTTCTCCAACCTAAGCAGCATTTTGTTGCAGAAACTTGATTATCACTGGATACCCCATCTAGCGACAGACTACAATAATGTCCAATTTTGGAATAAAGAGACACACCAAGAGAACAAGAAAAGAAAGAAAGTAATTCCTCTTCATAGAAGTTGTGCCAGGATTTATAATCTATGGTGAAAAATGGCATCTCCGTCATGATCTAGACACTTTTGAATCCTTCCATTCACCCCCAAGTCCACCATCAACCGGAAACCTTATTTTAACAGAGCTACTATTGATAGGCTTCCGTTCAAAGTTATGAAGATATTCGTGAAGTCTGGTTATGGCTGGCAATTCCATGTGCATTTGGATATGTTTGGCGATAACATCAACATCCTTTCCCAAACTCAACCACCACTCCCATCTGTTGGAGGGCCCACTTGAAATCATCAATGGGGTTGTCATAGAATGACATACCAATGAAGGGAAGGTCGTTTAACTGGAAACCAATAGATTGCCATTCAGAATTGAATAAAAAAGACAGGCTAGGAGATTGGTACCCCAATGTGTTTTGGGCCATTTTCCTTCGGTTATGCTCCTTTTGAACTCTTGAGTGAACGTCTCAAGGAAGTTTAATGTGAAATATTCTATGCATTGTAAGAGAAAAATGACGTTCCCTTTATCAGGAGGAGAGGAAAGTCCAGGCAAGGCAAGATCTGGTGATCTTAGAAATGAAATATCCAGTGCTCCAAGCCCATTTCTGATAAATGGCTTGAGATTTGTCCGACTTCTTTTATGATCTCCATCCAAAATATATCTGTAAAATAATGCAGATCCGTGACGAACTTTATGGTATTTTCTAGATCGTTCTCTATGTGTTTAACAGTGTTGAATCCCCAGACTGTTTGGATATCTCCTTCTTACTCTCCAGTACTGACTGTTTGGATATCTCCTTCTTACTCTCCAGTACTGACTGTTTGGATATATCCTTCTAAGTCGAGGGACCACACCCACAACGATAACTTCCTCAATTGGATGACTGCATTCTGTCACATATATTTTTTCAGATGGCCCCCTGCATCCCTTCTCTTCTCTTCTTCTGCAAATTATCTTCCCTCTTACTTTTCCTCATTTCTATCAGCTTGTCCTCTCTTTTGCGGCGAGCTTCATCTGCATCGACTGACGGCTTGTAATTCTTCTTCTAGACCTCGATCCCAGAATAGCAGAGCCAAAAGCCTCTGGAAATTGACAGATAAAACCCTCGAAATCAATAGATTAAACCCTGGAGAGTATTTCTCCGAATCAATGGCAGATTTAAAATTCGAAAACTCGGTTCTACGGAAAACAATAAAAAAATAGCAGAGCCAAAAGCCTCTGGAAATTGACAGATAAAACCCTCGAAATCAATAGATTAAACCCTGGAGAGTATTTCTCTGAATCAATGCCAGTTAAAATCCAAAAACTCGGTTCTACGGAGATCAGATCTGAAGGTGGATCTGGATCGTAATCGTATTTTGGAGGTGCGAGCACTCGCACCACTATAAGTGTTTGAGCCTGAACAACAACTCTGAAGACAGAGAGGCCATTGGGTTCTGAAGACAGAGAGGCCATTGGGTTGGGAGATAAAAAGACAGTGTGAAGATCAACAGCCCAAGTTCGTTCAATCGTCTAACACCACAGATCGACGGTCAACAATAGGACACGGAATCAGTTGGGGTAATTCATTTCAAAGGGAAACGCCTTACAGCGTAAAAATAATGGTTTTTACCTCTATGGGTTTCCACATATATCTGGTGTCTACATGTGTTTCTTTGATATGTTAATACATATGCTATGATTTAATGTTGTCTATAAGTTAAATCTAATATTCATATGATATTTTGTTTTTCATCTATTATTTCAGATAACTATTGAAATTAAGAGAAAAATAAAATAAAATAGATGATCATGAATGTAATATACTGATTCATCCCTGCTTTTAGTATAAACGATTTTCCAACATTTAGCAAATCATCAAAATAACGTTTTGCAACACATTCAACAAGTCTTGAACATCTTGAAATGATATAACTTGTATGAAAATATATAGAAATGCTTATTTGGAATGTAACAAATTCAATAATTGTGCTACATCATGGATGGACATGGGGTGCATATTGGCCTAGCCAAGATTAAATTCATTCGTGGTTGGTCAACCTCAATGACCCTGATAGATATTTGCAGCTTATTTGGCCTCTATAACTTCTAATAAATATTTATATTTGGGTTCTCTCATATCTCTTGGCCCTTAAGTTACTTGAAGAAAAGTGGAGATAAAAAAAATATTTATTGGCCTATATCACAACAAAGAACATTTGAGGATTAGAAATATCACTTATACTTTTGCAACATCCCTTGTGAAAAGTTCATTTCATAAAATTTAATAAAGGAAAAATAAGACCATGATTAAGGGACACTTATTCCAAGCTGAATGTTGGGTAAAGATATCCTAGTGGACATCAATGGATGTGTGCTTTGACTAAGGAAAAATGAAAAAGGCTAAGGCAAAGGCATTAAAAGGAAAAAAAGGCATTTTTGGCACATTTATTAATGAAAATAAATAAAAATAGGAGAAAAGAAAGGTAAAAGGTCAAATGTTGCATGTGACGAGGAAATTGAAGGAAAATAATTGAAAATGAAGAAAAATACAGGCCATATTAATAAAAAGGCTTATGAGGATCATTTGGTAACCTTTTGTCAGTTCAAGTTTTGAGCTCTCTCATTATTCTCTCTCTTTCTCTCACTCTTGGCCACTTAGATTTTTCTTGTGGCACTCTAGCTTTGGATCAAGGAAGGAGAAGCAAGTAAAGGGAAAGGAAGGAAAGAAAGAATCAAGGAAAGGAAAGCAGGATCAAGCAGCTTCTACTGGAATACTTGCAAGTAACCTTTTGCATGTGTGATCTCCTAACTGGTTTGGAAATGAATGAATTTTCATGTTGGTGTATGGTTCTCTTGTTGTCAGTGGCATGGTTTTGTCAGGTTATGATAGTGGTCTTCAGCCTAACCGTGCCTTCTTTCGGATGCCATGGTATGTTTTGATGTTTATCTTGGTTTTGAGCTTTGGTTTGCTGGATGGATTTTAGAATCTGGGGTAGGGGTGGTCTCAAGGTTCATCCCCAAAGTCCTAGGAATCCCTTGAATCGTTTTGGCAAGATACATGGTAAAGCCTGTGGGAGAAGTCTCGGCTTAGGGCCTAGTGATCCAGGTTTGGGTTGTGGTAAATCTTGAGAGAATAGTCTTGGTTTAATGCCTAGTGATCCAAGATTGGATTAGGGTAAAGTGTAAGAGACAAGGAGACGAAAAATTCCTCAAGGATAGTGATAGATTTCGGATGGCATTCCAAGTTCAGTTCGTTTGTGATCGAAGCACCAGTTTTGGTGTGATCATGATTTGGTAAGGGTGGAGGTGGTTTAACCTCTATATTTGTTGGCTTATTTGGGCTTGACCCAGGTTTGGAAGAATTATTTAGCCCAACAAATCCCGCAGCTACTGGCCCTTTCGGTAATAGTCCGCACAGCGCAGACTGAGGTCTCACCCGAGGTAGCAAGGGAGGGTGCTAGAACCAGGTTTCCGCACCCTAGGGATGTATAGGTGTGGTCTGGAGGTTTCGTGCACTAGTTTATAGTTCCACGCTGCTTGGTCTTTACATGGATCTAGCTCAATTATTTCTTTCTTATTAGTGCACTTCTTTTATTAGATGAAGTAGTTACCAATTACCAAGGTCTTTAAGCAAACATTTAATCAACATAGATGATTCACGCATAAAAATGAACCCAGATTTAAATTCATTTAAACCATAATAGATTAAATCATATAGATAGTATGATGACTCAGAAGAAACACAGAATTCTAGAAGAAACTTATCTTTATTTCCACTTTATCTTTAATACTTCCAGATTTGCCCTACGCACTCAGCTATAGGGGTCCGTGCACACAACTGCAGACTTTCCAGGCCTCTGTGCACACAGCTACAGAGCCTCTACCTACTACCCTTATCCCTCGACTTGGACTTACAGACACTTTCAATCTTTCTACTTCAAGTACACATTACATTTCATACTATCAAAATTCTACCCTCTCTACCCATACAACCTCTCTCTATTTATACCCTTCCTTGGCCCGCGACCCCCTGTGTAGGATGACCCTAGTACATTTATTTACATTGTTTTTGAGCGAGCTGTCCTTTGACTCGTCCTATTACAATTCATGCTCCACATGTTTAGCGAAGTCTTTACCCTAGCCTTACTCAAAATGTCCAGCTTCAGATCCCTTAATCGTTGCGCGGGGCTTTCGCTACCCAACAGTCCCCCAACACAATCATCATGACTCATCCTGAGTCACTCGGCTAGCGCAATGATCTTCTCATAGAGGTTGGTTACTAAGTTTTGCACAATGTGTGTTTCTTCAACAAATTCTACAGCGATCCATTGTACCTGTTCCACCCGAGTCCCTGATGCATCTGTGTCAATCGGATTCGCCTGCTCGGAATCATATACCACCTATATATGTGCTAACTTTCCCTCAATCATTGTAGAGATGGAAAATGCTTCATCGAGCCAAGGCTGAATGTGTTCTTTACGTTCTACCTCTTGTTTCCATGCATTGTCCATTTGAGCTTTGAGAGCTTGGGCCTCCTTCATTTTAGCTAGCTGTTGTGAGAGCGACCATCCGTGCATCACCGCAAGCTATATCATAGGCCTGTTACAGTGCATGTGTCTCAGATTCTATGCATTGTATGGTGGGGTCCTCTTGGAGAGATGTAAGTATACGAATCGACTAATCTAAGAGCCCCAAATATTCATAGACAACACACCTCATTGTTTCTATGCCTGGTTGAATTTTTGCGTGACATTGTTCCCGGTTTTCCAATGGTTGTTGCACCTATAGTCTGAGCTCTGTTATTTGTTGAGTAAGCTCCCCCTGTGCTTTTTCGGCCACCTCTTGGGCCATGCGGGCTCCTGCGACCATGTGTTTAACCGTAACAGCTAGAAGGTCTACAGGGATATCTAATGCCAGAACTGTGCTGCATGCTTCTGTTACGGCTTGTTCAACATCTCGGTAGTGTTCGACCAAGGCAGTGTGTTGAATATTTACCTGTTCTAACTCAGTTTTTTCTCTCGTAAAGTGTGAAGGGAGCAACTTTCCCTACCCTATAGTTCGTTAGTGATTCCGTCCTACAATTGGTAGAGTGACCCACTAGGTAGGGCAGCCAAATTTAACTCCCAACTATGGTCATCACTGGTGCTTTTGGCTAGGATAGCATTGGTTGGCAACTGTACAGTATTCGGTGTGGGCACGTGCACCATCTACTCAGTTGCGCTTGTATTGTCATCGAGGAGGACTCTACCTAGAGAGAGTGCCTGTATTGCCTCCAATTGCATCCTGATCTTTGCCAACACAATTGTTTGCTCTGTAATTAGAGTGAGCAAGGCATTGGTAGCGGTAGGACTCACTATGAATTCTTTCTCCAAAGCCTTCGCTATTTTGGACTTTTTCCGGCTAGTTGGTGAGTCTTATGTGCGCGATCACCTGCCCTGGTCTCCATGGTCCTACATCTCTATTTCCTAGCCTGACTTCAATACCTGTTCTGTTGTGATCTCTTCTATTGGTGGATCCTTAGCCGTGTCTTGCTGCGAGGCCATCTGTTGTTCCTAACATGCCTTTTCTGCCAGGTGCATGAGCCGTTGCTGCCGGTCCTTCTTTTGCTATTCCGCGGTGAGTTGGTTAAGGATGGCATTATCTAGGGCATGCCATTCAAGTGGACATGCTACCAGAACTACGTAGATTGCCTCATCTGTTGCCATGAACAGAAGTGCGACCCAGGACTATTCCAGATCCTTCCACACTCAGATGTACAAGTGATGCATGTCAGCTTTAACTCGGCCGTGATCTGAAAATTATTATCGATTGTGGGAGACATTCATGGTCATCGAGTAATCCTTTTCCTTATGCTTCCTTCCATAGAGGTCCAGAATACATGAATTGCAAAAACACTTGTCGCATCCCTAGTACTGCCCAACGCCATATACCACACCACCTCCGGGAGGTCATCTATAATGTTGATAAAAGCAACCATGCATAGTGAAATGTCTTACCATTGTCCTGCGCTTCTTGATAGTTGGTTAGGAATTCATTGCATAAGAACTGTGCCCAATTGAACTGCACCTGTTCGGCACCTTGTCCAGCCAACACAATGACAGAAGCAGGTACTTTGTCTGAGCGACATTTCCTCATGAGTTTACAAGCGAGGAGCTGGGTAGCCACTCAGGTGGCTCATTCGTTGATGCTAGCTATGACATATCAACGCTTACCTTTCTCTAGCTGATATCGTGTTTTTCTTGCTTCAGTGACCCCTCCCTCACTACTAGGTCCTGGGGTGTCAGCAAGATCATTTCCCTTCAGCAGTAAGTACGTTATTCAATAGATTAGCTTAGCTGTGATCAAGATAAGCTCTTCCAACCATATGAACCCATCATGTACTAAACAAAGTAGTTGTCAGGTTTCAAATGTGGTAATAGTCACGCGGTGGTAATGGGGCAGCCATCTGAGGTGGAGAATGCCTGCCTTTTCCACACCTAGTAGCCAGACCCATGGTAATAACATGTCTTCGGCTAGCTCAGGGAACTTATCGCAGTTGGCCAGATCCCAATATTCAAAGTTGAGGCTCGGAAAGCGTCCCAACTGCAAGCCTTCGAACCTGATGTCATCTGGAAGGAGCGAGGTCTTAAGCTCAACCTTTGCAACGTCTAAGTCCTTGGGTAACTTGGTGGACCGTCGCCACAGAGAAAGATATGGAGGTAACGATGGGAGTTGGAATGCATCCACCTCTTCCTCAGCCTGCGGATCTATCTGGTCAAGCAAATCTTGAAGAGCATCATCATCCTCATTAGTCTTGGTGGAAACAGTTTTACACTTATCAGCTGTGGATTGCTTGGTGAACGGTGGTGAGGCTTGAACTGTTCCTGTCTTTTTCTTAGTATTCTTTTTTCACAGTGTACGAGGGGATTTCAAAACCCCCAGCACCCAACTCCTGCCTTCTAGCTCTTCTAGATTCCACCACATTTATTCCACAAATCATGCTCGGGTTCTGGCCATATACTCATGAGGTGTCTGGGAGCCGACTGCTTGCTACTCCACTTTGATGTATAGTGCTAATATGCTTGTGTTGTGCCTCGATTATGAAATAAAGCCAAAATTTTGAACGAATTTCTTCCCTCCTTTTCTAGCATAGTGCTAATGTTCTCTTGGTATATTTCAGCAGATTCAACTTGGAACTCTCACCTTAAAGGATCACCACCTACTCCTTCCTGCCATACCCTAACATCCTTGTCATGAATAGTGGTACTAACAGTCATCTCTGGATTGGTCCGCGCAGTAGTGTAGTCCCTCAGATGCGACTGCGATGGGGGGGAAGTGCTTTTCGAGACCGGCTTTCTGCAGACTTGTTTATAGTCCCACGCCTTCTTTCAACTACTCGGGACGTTGAGACTGTAGCATCGACCCCTAGTAAGGTGTTCAAACCACTGATGCGTCGTTGTAACATCCTTGCCAACTTGGGTTGTGAGCACCGCTCGGTCACTCGGGTAGCCATTTTTTTGCTCTGAGGATGTGTGCACAACCATGACAGCAGGGTCCTAACTCGGTCATCCCTAATAGTATTCCTAAGCGGTCCGACTTTCCTTGGTCGCAGAGGGGTTACGCTATTGTGAGTGCCGCAGTGTGACATTCTGCTGAATCTATTCCCACATATCGCTCTTTGGTTTCTCAACCCACACGCGGGGTCTGCAACTATCTGGCTTCCTCTGAGCTTTCTTCCATCTCTTATTCTAGACCCATTTAGGCCACGGTATTTGCAACTTCCAAGAGGTTTATGTCACTGGTCGACTGCAATGTGAGCTATCCCTTGAGTCCCTGTGGATGTTGCCATCAGCCACTACTGACTAGATTCACTTTAGGCTACCTTCCTTAGTTTGTTTGGCCACTTGTGCCTACACCTATCTGCAACCTCCATGCTTTTTCCTTTTCTTTAGTATAACTGCCCTTTTTGCTAAAGCCCATGTCATTCAAGGAGCTACTGCAGACAATATCGACACACTTGGTTGCAATCTCATCGAGGCAACTGGTTTTTCAGCTTCCTCCGCAGATGGTTCTATGGCTCCCGTCGCAACCATCCTGTTGCAATTTAATGTAGTTACTTCATGCAGGCAATTCTACCATCATTCAATCTTTTCATCCGAATTTGATGTGCAAGAGCTATCGCGGTCCCACGAGAGTCAACCATCTGTTGTTGGATTCACCCTGTCTTGATCTCACGCTGTGAGCTGATAGATATAGTCCAGTTCCCCATCACTATCGTCACCGCACACAGGTTCAGTATAACGTGTTCCTTAAGCTAGATCTAATGGAATCACTACTCAAAGAGAATTCTTTTCAAACATCATTTTTCGTTTCTTAAGGTTAATGATTCCATTCATGTTTGTTTCCAAATCTATCCCTAGTAATGCTGGATATGGATTACTATTATCCATGATTTTGATGACCTCAAAATCTATTTGCGTGCTAGCACTATCAATGTCCATAGTAACCCCTTGCAGCCTTCCCATAGGCATAATATTTTGCTGGTTGGCCATTCCTAATTGGATCGGGGACCATTGCAGCGTAGGCCGGCCCATGCATTCCCAAGTCCGCTTTGGTAGGAAATTTGCATCAGACCCCAGATCTAACATGACTTGGTCCATCTCATAGGCTCAAATCTGGATGGTCAGTCGCATCTCCCGACTGGTACGCAAAACTTGTTTGCCTAATTTTCGGATTAGGCGTGGTTCATTTGCCCCAGCACATCTATTTATTAATTCTTGTAACCCTTTCACCGCATTAGCATCCCTTAGGAGCTTCATACAGGTTTCTAAGAAGGTAGTTATCAAAGACCTTTCCTGTTCCAGTTTGGGTTGCCCTTTACTACCCGAATTCGATGCTTCTGCAAAAATTTTCTCAGCCTAAAAAAAGTTTTCCTTTGCTTGTGCCAAATCAAATTCTGGTTGTTTTGCGAGAGCCTTACAAACCCACATATCCTCTTCCAGATTTTTCCCTTTATCTTCCCCTGTAGCTGTGCTACTTTTGAGCATCAATTTTGTGTTGGGTTCTTCAATGCGAGGTTCAGCCTTCATCGTCTGGACATTTTGGGTGGGGTTGGCTGGGAGCACTCCTTTTTCCTGTAATTGAGCAATCAATGTAGGGCAATCAACTGCATCATGATCAAACTGGTAGCATGACAGACAACAGGACTTAGTTGGATTCATACAATTTCGAGCGTAATGTATCTTTCCACCATAATTATAACAGATCAACTATCCATGGCCCCATTTGGGCCCCCATCCTCCGTGCCCCTGTCTGTGTATCAAGAATCCCCTGTGTGCAAATGGTGTAACTAGATCCTATTCACGCATCTCTATTTGCATCCTATACATAGGTGGTCGATCCATCAGCATGTGGTAATCCCGTTCCTCCTAACCCATCGTTTTGTAGAAGTTACAAAATAAATGTTGAGGGGGTTGTCGTAAGTTCGGCAATAGGTGGCAGCTATCTGTGGCATGCTTTCCTCCTACCTAGAAAATTGTGCACCAGAGCACAAGCAAAGCACTCGACCCTGCTTGTACCTCCACCTTTAATAGCATTGGGCCTCCTTCTGCCAGATGGTTCAAGGAAACCAAACAATGGTCCTTATCGTGTGCTTGGCTCTTACATCTAATACAACCTACCTCTGGCTATACCTCTAGTCGGGACATTCTTCCTTGCTTTAGACTCTGCACTTCCAAGCTCAAGTTTTGAAGTTGCGCATGGATTTGTTGAACTCCAAACCCCGGGTCCGGTATTAGAGTCGTGTATAACCTCATTTCTATTTCTAGTGCCTCAGCTTGGGTTGAGATCTTATGCTGTGACAAAGTTGTCCACAAATGGGGTATCAAGGATGCCACAAACCATGTGCAATGCTGCCCATTTGCTAGGGTCATGTTCACTTCGCGAATAGTACTTTTTAATCTCTAGTCTAGATCCCATGGAGTTTCACCAGGAAACATTGTTATCTCTTTGAATCCAATGACTGACTACGCTTCAGATTTTGGTCGGCCAAACTATTTATTTAGCGTATCCTGGATCGCCACTATTCCCTCATTCAGATGGTTAGTTGAGTATTTTATATACCATGTCAGAACGTGGTCCTGTAGTGCTCTGACCAACGTGGACTTTTTAATGTTTTCATCTATTATGCCTTACACATCCCATACAGATTTTATCACAAACCAGAACTGACTTGGCTCTTCATTCCCTATACCCTGAAATGTCGGTAACTTGACTGCGGTCGCCATCCCATTTTTTGGTGGAGGAGGAAGCAAGGGTGTTGGTGTGGGTGGACTTGACGCGGGTGAAGATGGTGGCGGTGTAGATGGAGGTTGTATTAGTGGGAAGCGTTCTTTAAACAATCAGACTGCACTCCCTGGTGAGAACCTAGCAAGATCCTCATCGCTTTCCCATGAGATAGAAATCAATGGGCTATTCTCTGCTTCTCCTGTTCTGCGATAACCATTTCTGCTCCACGTTACCCAGACATTAATACACGTGCAAAATATTTTTTTGCACAACAGCATCTTAATCCAGGTATTCAATGATTTGATGAACCTACCTCGTGGTCCTTGGAGAAAGTGCCTTTTTGCTTCGCTGTAACTTACGGTTGTGTCTATCATGAATTTAGTGATAAATCCCCCTATAATCCGATCTAACCAGTTGTCTACCGTGCGCAAAAGTCTATCTTCGATGGCTTCCAACCTTCGCACAGTTCTGGAGTCCACACAATGGGCTGGTCCAATCTGCACCTCCCCACTCTATTAGCTAAGTTTGCGATCCACTCATACAATTTTATTGGGAATGTTACGAAGAAGATCTCATGTATGTTCATGAATATATAGCAATCCAACCATTGTTCCTCTGATATCCATGAGTTCCTATTCTCCTGAACCGTAAACTTGTGGAGCTTCAGATCCCACCAATCTTTGTGTTCTTTATTTGTAGGATTCCAATGTTCCCACATTAGACACCCCTTAAGCAGTTCCTAGTCCTGTCAATGGAACCATTTCTTAGATTATATGGGCCTCACCCAGGTTCTGAAGAATTACTTACCCCAACAAATCCCGCAGCTACCGGCCCTTTCGGTAATAGCCCGCGGAGTGCAGACTGAGGTCTCACCTGAGGTAGTAGGGGAGGGTGTTGGAACTAGGTTTCCATACCCTAGGGATGTTTAGGTGTGGTTTGGAGGTTTCACACACTGGTTTACAGTTCTGTGTTGCTCAGTTTCTACACAAATCTAGCTTGATTATTTCCTTCTTATTAGTGCACTTCTTTTATTAGATGAAGTAGTTACCAATTACCAAGGTCTTTAAGTGAACATTTAATCAAGAAAGATGATTCGTGCATAAAAATGAACCCAGATTTACATTCATTTAAACCATAAACAGATTAAATCAGATAGATAGTATGACGGCTCAGAAGAAAATCATATTTATTCCCACTTTATCTTTAATACTTACAGATCCACCCTACGCACTCAGCTACAGGGGTCTGCACATACAGTTGTGGACTTTCCAGGCCTCTATGCACAAATCTATAGAGCCTCTACCTACTACCCTTATCTCTTGACTCGGACATACAGACACCTTCAATCTTTCTACTTCATGTACCCATTACATTTCATGCTATTAAAATTCTACCCTTTCTACCCATAGAACCTCGCTCTATTTATACCCTTCCTTGGCCTGTGACCCCCTACGTACGCCGACCTTAGTACATTTCTTTACATTGTTTTCGAGTGGACTACCCTTTGACTTGTCTTATTACAATTCGCGCTCCACGCGTTCAGCGGAGTCTTTACCCTAACTTTACCCAAAATGTCTAGCTTCGCACCCCTTAACCATTGCACGGGGCTTCCCTTACCCAACAGGATTCCCTTGGCTATTCTTGGATTGGTTGTTCTATGAGATCCCACATTAATGCTTGTCATATGGGATGGGGGTGACTCCCTAAAAGAGAGATTTGGTTCAACCGTGTCGATGGTTAGGTGGTATGTGGAAGTCTTGAACCTGGTCAAATTTTCCTATGATTAATAAAAGCTAAGTTCTCTTACTTTTGTAGTTGTTTATATGTGGATTTAATGGCTATCATATCTCTAATATTTATATCATTTACTACTAGTTAGAATCATGGTTGTGTCACTGGTTCTTGTCATGGTTATTTCATGTATTTACTTGTAACTGTTAAATGGACGGATGCAAGACCTAATTGATGACATAATAGTCCAATGGAGAAGGAGGTGATCCTTATGGTTATGTTTCATAAGTTATTTCAGTCATTAATGCTCTGTCTTGTATCCTAAATTTGTAGGTTGCATTGATGCCATGTGTTTGAAAGAATATCAGTCCCAGTTGGCAATGCTCAGGCCTAGTCCTGAGGTTGATTCCTGAATTATGAGCATTGTGATCATGTCTTTGATGGATTCTGAGAGTTGTAGGACGTTCTGGGAAAAGGTGTGGCTTCTAGGCTAGAAAAGTGGCTCAAATCATGGGGTCGCTGGCACAGGTCTACTAAGAAAAGTCCATATTCGCTGACAGAGAGGCCTGTGAGAGAGAATTTGAGTTTTTAGTCAATGTCTTGCCTATAGAATGAGAGAAAATTTGGGTTAAAAGGCTTAAAACAAAAATGGGACCTAGGGACAAAATGTTTGAGTGGTTGACATGTCTCCTGGGGGTGTAATTTATGATGTGGATGGGATTTCTTGATGACTTTAATTGGTTCCATTTCCTTAATGTCATCAAGGAGATTGAATCCCTTATAGTAACCTCTCTCATCATAAGTTTTCCCACCTAGTTGGCTACTTGGGTGGACTTGGGAGGAGGGTGTGTTATAGACTGGTATCAGAGCGTGGTTGTGCTCTCCTTGGATGAAGGTGCTTGGTCATGCATGTATGTTAGTTGCATGTGTGTCTCCTACACTTGCATTCCATGTGCTTGTTTCATTGCATCATGTTGATTATGATTGTAGTAAGGTTGTCATGAGGAGTTTGATGTGATTTTATGGGATGCATCATTCGAAGTTATGACTGGGTGCATATGGTTATATGTCGCTTGACAACATCCTTGTATGTTAGGTGCATTCTTGAGTGTTTTGATTACATGTATCAGCCTTGTAGATTGATTACAAGAATTGATCACTTATGGTCGACTACATGCATTCATACGTATGTGTAGTTAATTAGGAATTCCATATGGAAGTTGATAGTTGCATGTCGAAATGTGTGCAATGGAGTAATGGTTGTTCTCATGAATGAGCTCACATCATGCATTGTTGATATGGCCTTGCATTGATGATTGAACCCTAGCTAGAATGATGTTTATGTGTTGATACACTTATTTTATATATGTCTATATGTTGTTATGATTATGTTATACATGTATCACATTGATTCGATGATCTTTCAGAAAAGTTATCATCCCCGAAATATGCCAAGGTACATTGGTTTATTGTGATTTGGTTTAGTTGACATAGTATGCCTTGCAGAAAAGAGATCAAATGGCTAGCATGGTGGTGGACTACATAGAATCTCCCTATGCATCATATGGGCAACATGGTGTGGGGTACTTTTCTGAATTGGCAGACACATTGAGAAGTCTAAAGGAAGAAATAAGGAGTTTCAAAGCAAACAATGACAAAATCATGTAGGCACAAGAGAAATAAGCAAAGGTGAATGCAATACTATAAAATTTTTTAGCTTTGTAGTGACAAGGACCACATCGGATCAGCCATGGACATGAGGATAGAACTAATGGGGCATATTGTAGTAGGTCTCATATCAGACATAGGTTCAATAAATTTGACATGATTAGAGATGGCAGGTTGTTGGACACTCCAGATAGGAGAGGTGATTGACATAGGTACTATTCCAATTCTGGTTCTGATAAACATAATGCTCGTCATCGTCATCATCCTTACAAGAGGAGTGATAGGGGATACCTTCTATATTATTTTCATAAGGAAAGGCCACCTACCTTTGATGGAGAGATGAATAAATCATTGGAAGTAGAAGCATGGTTGCTTGGTATGAAGAAATTCTTTCGATTGCATGATTATTTAGAAAACATGAAAGAAAAGATAACCACTTTTACTCTCAAAGGTAAAGCAAAAATTTGGTGGGAAGACATGAAGAATGTCAAAGGTATACATGTGTAGGATTTGAATTGGCATTCATTTGAAAGGCTCTTCAAGAAGAAGTACTTTTCAGAGAGGTACTATGATGACAGTGCTAAGGAGTTTTATGAGTTGCGGATAGGTTCTATCACAAGTGATGAGTATACTAGTAGATTTTTGGAGCTATTGAGATATGTGCTTTACCTAAAGGAGGAGAATGCCAAGGTTTAGAGATTCATAATTGGATTTCCAGTTGCATACAAATACCAGATTGAGTTTGATGAGCCTAGATCATTGGAGGAGGTCATCTGAAAGTTGAAGCATTGTTATGACAAATCGAAGGACAAAGTTGAGCCTAAGCATGACTCAAAAACAAATGATAAAGCTAAAGGAAAATGGCCACCAAAGAGAGGAACACCTCAAGATGTAAGTGAGAAAGCAAATATAGTTCCTTAAAAAAGATTCAATGCAGCTAAGAAGGGACATGGTGAGCACCAGGCTAGAGGCAGTGCTAGGGAACCATTGCAGTGTTGGATATGTGGTAAGGATCATCGTACAAGGGATTGTCCGTAGTATCAGAGTGGTGGTATACCCTAGATATACAGTGTTCAGGAGGAACATACAATTAGTGATGTTGGTCATAACATTCCTTGGATCTATGAATTTGTGGAAAACAGGCAGGAAAATCATCAGACCTTGATCATTGAGATGGACAATAATCTTTGTGATTAAGTTGTTTCTATTTTTATTGATCCTCGATATAACTATAGTTATATTAATCCTAATGTTGGCATAATGGGGCTTGACTCAGGTTCAGCTTTAACTGCATCAACTAATAAAACCCTAATTTCCAGTCCTTTTGGAAAATATCCAAGTAGTGCAGGTTGCAGTCTCACCCGAAGCAATATTGGGGATGCTAGAACCAGGTTTCCACATCTAGAGGCCTATGTGATGGTTTCTTGATATCCTTACGACTTAGAATTGCCTTTGTGCAACTCTAAACCTTTTGAACAAACAACTACTGCAAATCTATCTAAATGACTTACAAATCTCCACGAAGGGACTTAATTGTACTTATCATGCATAAATATTAAAAATCTACTAGTTTCACACAGTAAAAAAGAATTAATTCAAATAAAACATATAATAAAGTGTAGATACATAAACTATGCAGAAGTAAATGATAAGACATAGATGCATCAATTTCGGCCAAAAACAAACTATAGGGGCCCACACACTCAACCTGCGCACATACCAAGGTCTCTGTGCACTTACTTGTAGGAGCCTTCCCCTTTCGCCTAAGTAAAAGAAATAAACCTTTCATGCCTTAGCATCTTTCCCTTACAATGATTCTTCACTAACTGATTGATCCTTAGACTCGCTACGACTCATATATTTATAGCATTTTCTTTATAATACCATGGTTTGTGGACCATGGGTAGGTCTCAAAACAACTCTATCACCTACCCTACTAAGCCCTATGAATTCTACTGGCTTCGTGTTCTGCTTCCATATTTCGTGGAGACTTTACATTCGTTACAAAAAGAAACTACAACATTTACTCAATTGATGCTAGGGACCCCTTACCAACAGGTCCCCAACATAAATTGGATGGCTTGCCCTCGATTCACTCAGCTGGTGCATTTGTCTTATTGCAGAGGTCCCTGAACTCCACATTCAACACCCATATATTAGCAGAACCCTCCACCGCAACTTGCTCCACTTCCTCTACCATCTTATCCATAGTCGGGCCTTCCATCGCGAGGCACATTTTCCTACATGTCTGCTGGAGTGTCCTCAACTTCTCTCGGACTGATAGAGTAGGCAGACTCCTCAACCTCTAATGTGGCCTCCTTCGGAGTGTGCTCGTTGTCAGCAACTACCTTAGCAGCAGCTGCCTTGGCACCAACTTTCTTCATTTTCTGTGCTGCTTTTTCTTGGGCTGTTGCCTGCTCAACCTCTTTCTTTTTCTTCTACATTGTTATGGATTGTGTAGAGGAGATTTCTCTGCCTTTCCTTGTTGTTGGGCATGGAACCCCCCCAAGGCATGTTTTTGGGCTTAAAGCCCAAGTTTTGACCAAGTCTACTATAAAGACTTTGCGATTTGTGGGCGCGGAACATGAAGTCATAATAGAGTTACAAGGTTGTCCGCTATTGTATTGTAATGTAATGTTGGCTTGAAAGATCCACCCATGGTCCGTGGACCATGGGATTGTATAAATAGAGTGAGGCTCTATTTGTACAAGAGATGGAATCAACAAATATAATAGAAGCATGATGAGTCTAAGAGCTTGAGTTGAAGTGTAAAGTTTGTCCTCGAGTCATAAAGTAGGAGAAGGCTTTGCAACTGAGAGCGCAGAGGCCTAGTAGTCCGCAGATGAGTGCGTGGACCCCTGTAGCTGAGTGCGCATGGCAGGTCGAGTCTATAATCATTGGAAACATCAATAAAGAGAAGTTTTACCCTATTTCTATGTAGCTTTTCCCATTTTATGTATTATTGGGTATGAATTGCAAGCATACTATTTATTTGCTGTGTGAACTCATATGGATGTGCTGTATAAATAAATATAACATATGGCATCCAATTATGCGAATATAAGTAATTGGTGTAGGAAGACAAGTAAATAGTGTAGAGCGCTGCTCTAGCAGCGCAACCCCTGGGTAAGGTTGTGCAAGGTAAGTATATCAGGGTGCAAGGTACAAGGAATTGTGTAAAGTAACCTGCATGAAGGGATTAACAGTTAAACCAATGAAAAACTCTCAAACATCTTAAGGGTGCAAAAACCTAGTTCGAGCGCCCCCCTACTACTTCAGGTGAGACCTTAGTCTGCACTTCGCAGAATGTTGCCGAAAGGACCAGTAGTATAGGGATTTGTTTGGCTAATTAACTCCAAACGTTGGTTAGGCCCAAACAAGCCAAAAAATGGTTCCATTTCCGAGACCGAGATCTGCATAGAGATGCCTAATGTCATATCACTAGAATCCAACAAAGAAAGGAATTTAAGATTGGTTGGATAGGAAGATTCATGAGTTTGCGATGCAGGAGAACAGGAATCCACAACTATCAAAAGAAGAGTGGTTAGACTGCTACCTATACACAAAGATCCACTAAATTTCCGTTGCATCTTTCCATACTTAGCGATACGAGTGGGTCACGAAGCTAGCAGATAGCCAAGGAAGGTGTAAGATCGACAGACCTATTGTGTGGACTCCAAAATTGGTGTGGATATTGGAAGAATTAGAGGATAAGATCGAACACGCTATTGATCATTGGCTCAATCGAATTGTAGGAGGATTCATCACCAAGTTCACGCTAGATACTTTAGTCAGCTATAGCGAGGTAGAATGATATTTCCTCAAAGGACCACAAGGTAAGTACATTAAGTCTTTGAACACTTGGATTAAATTGCTACTATGTGAAAAGCGGGTTATGCAAATAGATTGATGTTTGGGGCTACGCGATGTGGGAAAATCTATAGAAACGAAGGTAGTGTAGAACTAGAAATTAGCCCCTTGGTTTCACCTCTGCAAGGAGACGGGCAAGAGCTCACAAAGGCCTCACCAAGAAGTGTGATCAATTTGATAAGGCAGAGGATTCCATGCATACCACCCCTACCCACACCACCACCAGTTTCACCATCTTCACCACTATCTTTTCCCATAAAACCTCTGCGACCACCATGAGTCAATATGATAAGCGCGATAAAGTTGCGAGTCTTCAAGGGAGTAAGGAATGAAGATCCGGACCAGTTTTGGTTCATGATAAAAGCTAAATGGGAAGCCTCGAGAGTCACAGATGGCAAGATCATCCACTGACCTGGTACATTAAGCATTCCAATGAAAATATGAATGTGGGGATCGTACATATTAAAACTACGCTAAATAAGGAATTTAACATGCAGAAGTCAGAGGTGCAATTAATCATTGGGTTCAAGGAAATCACAATGCTACCAGGTGAGACCCCTTGGGAATTGGATCAGAGACTAAAGCACACAATTCGCAAAGCTAAAATGATGTTGATGGATGGACAACACCGCAAATGGTTTGTAGCATCGTTAATGTTACATTTAAGGAACACACTATCACAACAAAGGCTAACAACTCAGGCTGAGGCCTTGGAGATCATGATGAGACTACATGAGACCCCAATATAGGATCCCAACCTGGGAGTTTAGTAGATTCATGTGCAATTGAAAAACTTGTGCCTTGAGATGTAGAGTTTGAAGCAAGACAAGACAGCTCGCCCAAAAGTGCATGATGACGTACGGTGCATAAAATTCAAGGGTCAGGGACATGATAAAGACCATTGCCTGGTGTTTTTGAATTACCTCACATGAGCAGGATCAATGCCATTGAAACCGGAGGCACAAGTAGGACTGAGTGTGGCACCTGCTTTATGGTGCGCGATTTGTCAGATAGGAGGAAAGCATGCTACATATAACTACCATTTATTGTAGAAGTACATGCAAAATTTATAACAGTTGTTCAGTAATTTTTGTAGATCAGCAGGGCATGATGAGTGCACCTATAGAAGTTATGAGTTGATGATGGATTGGACTCCTACCTACATAGTTCAGGCTGAAACATGGCCCCTTAACCAGAACATAGAGATGGCATGAACTAGATTTCAGCGGCGTGGACTAGGCCGAGGTGGAGGAGGGCCTGAAAGAGGTCATAGAAAGTTGATATGTTACAATTGCAGAGGGTCAGGACATTATGCCTGTGATTGTACAAACCCAACACGACCATCATGCTTGTATTATACATTTTTTGACCATGAGACAGAGGACTGTCCCACACTAATAGCGAGGCTTTATGACAAGGGAGCACTCCAATCTCCCTCGACTCAGAACCTGCAAATGATGAGGTCTGAGCCACGCGAGGAAGATCTTAATGTGAATATTGTGCTCTGAAGTGGAATTACAAAAGAGGATGACAAAGGCAAGCAGCCAGAAGAGAGTACTTGGGTTCGCAAGGCTTGGATGAAAGAACCAGAGTTTGATTTGGATCGTGCTAAGGAAACCTTCATAGAAGCTGGGAAGAGCTTTGTTGATGCCTCCACTTTAGGAAGTAAAGATAGACGGGAGCTAGAAATGGATGCATCGATTCTCACAACATTCCTAGAAACATGCATGAAGCTACTACGCAATAGAAATATTGTGAAGGGGTTGCAGGAACTCATAAATAGATGTATTGGGACAACGCCAGGAGAACCGTGCGTAGTTCTGAAGCTCGAAAACCACACACTTGAATAGGAAGGGAAATGAGATTGACCGTGTAGATTGGGGGATATGAGATGGACCTGAGATCAGATGCAAATGTTCTGCCAAAGCAAACATGGGAGTGCATGGGAAGGCCTATGCTGCAATGGTCTCCTATCCAACTGTGAATGGCGAACCAACAAAAGATCCTACCTATGGGGAGATTGTAGGCAATCGTAGTGGATATGAAAGGATCAAGAGTGCTAGAAAAATTCGAATTAATAGAGATTTTTGATGACAACAATCCCTACCCCGCACTATTTGGAATAGATTGGGCCACTTATATGAATGGGGTCATAAATCTAAAGAAGCGCAAGATGATTTTTGAGAAAAAGTCTCTGCGCATAATTGTAACTTTAGACCCTGCAGAAGGATTGTGCTACATGGATCCAGTCACAACTATGACATCGAAAAAGATTTGGACTGCATCTACAAGATAACCGCACGAGAACTAGACTGGGTGAATCCAACCATGGATGGACGAATCTCATGGGAGCATAAAAGCTCCTTCACATCAAATTCTGATGAGGAGATTGAAGGATGGAAAAACTGGTTACACAAGGTAACCATGCTTAACTGTAACATGATGACGAGATCGGTGCACTGTGTATCAATGGAGGTAAGGGTTCTGCCTATGTATGATGGGGTAAGTGATGTAGATGATTTTCTAAATAGATTCGAAAGGGAGGTGTTGGAACAATAATGTTTCGAAGCTCTAAAATGGGTACTGTGTGCTACACTCGAGAGGTGGTGGGGTACGCACCAAAGAAGTTTTGAGCACTAGAGCGAATGCAGGAGGATGATGCACATAGAGTTTGGGAAGCCTCTGATGCGATAAAAAGACAAGTGTTACGGATACGATGATCCACACGTGCACCTCAACAAATATATGAAGGTCTATGGGGAAGATCCACAACCTGAGTGGGTGTACCTGTTCTCTCATACCCTGGATATTATACCCATGAACTGGTATATAGAGATGGAGCTTCACCATGGAACAAGTGAATGGGATATCTTTCACGAAGGATACCTATTAACCTTCACGTTTGTGGATTGTTGGTGGGATACTATTGATGATGCGTTACAAGCCATAAAATCAACTATTTTTAAAATACCCCAGGAGCCATTACAAGTAATTCAGCCTGAATGGGAAACCCAACTGAGCTGCGTGCTCGAATGTTACAACGTGAATACTTAGGAAGATGATGAAGATCCGCAAAAAGCCAACATTCCAGAAACTAAAAGCTATTGCGAGGTTCAAGGGCCATTGATTGAAGACCCTAACATAACTGTGCCAGTAAATACAAATTAGGTAAACATCGGTACGACAGCCAAACCTAGGTATGCAACGCTCGATGATTACTGGGATGACGCAATGATGGATAAGGTCGTTGAATTACTTTGCAAGTACTAGGAATTATTGCCAACCAAGATCATAGACTTAAAGGGTATTGTTGGTAATTTAGGGATGACGAAGATCACCTAAACCCGATGCAAAGACAATTAAGCAGATGCCTTACCGCTTGAATCCAAAGTACAAGGAAAAGTTCCACATAGAGCTAGACAAAATTATCACAGCTGGAATCATTGAGCCAGTGGAAGAATCCGACTCGGTAAGCCCTATGGTAGTGTAGGAAAGGAAGCAGAAGGGAGAAATAAGAATATGCATAGACCTCAGGAAATTGAATGACGCATGTGTGCATGACCCATTCCCAACTCCGTTCACAGATGATTTATTGGAAAATTTTGGTGGGTAAGAAGCATATTCTTTTATTGATGGGTTCTCAGTGTACCACCAGATGAAAATCATGCCAAAAGAGAGGAGAAAGACCACCTTCGTGAATGAGTCAGGCTACTTTCAATACACAATTACACCATTTGGGTTAAAGAATGCACTGGCCATCTTTTTGCGCATAGTTGTTGCAGCCTTCAAAGAATATATCCACAAATTCCTGGAGGTCTATCTGGTTGATTGGACTATATTTGGATTGGTTAAGCACCATGTAGCGAGCTTACACTTGATGCTGGATACTTGCCGATGAAGCCAAATCACGTTGAAACTCAAGAAGTGTATGTTTCTTTTTCCCTTTGGAAACCTGTTGGGATGTGTGGTCTGCAAACAAGCATTGATGGTAGACCCCGTGAAGATTGCAGTAATTCTGATTTTGGAAGCACTGCGAAGTGTTAAACAACTATGCACTACCCTGGGACATACGAGGTACTACAGGAAGTTCATCAAAATCTATGCCCAGATCACCATGCCAATGGAGAAATTATTGAAAAGGGATGTCATGTTCTGTTGGAATGATGATTGCATGAAGAGCCTAGATGTACTAAAAGAAAAATTGGCCTCCACGCCAATCCTAGTCTTCCTAAAATGGGATGTGGAGTTTCATGTCCATGTCGATGCATCGTGTATAGTGTTGGGAGTAGTACTAACGCAGGAGGGTGGAGAGGGATTGGACCACCTTATCGAGTTTGCTAGTCACAGGTTGTCTAAAGCGGAAAAGAACTCTTCAACGACTAAATGTGAGGGGGTTGGCTATGGTGTACGCACTCGAAAAATGTTAGCACTATTTTTTAGGGGGACACTTTAAGATGTATACAGACGATTCTGCGCTAAAATACTTCGTTAATAAGCCTATGTTGGGGGGGCGCATATGCAAGTGGCTCTTATTGTTCCGAGAATATGATTTTGAAGTTGTTGTGAGTCTTGGATGGCTAAATGTAGGACCAGATCACTTGTCACGAATTGAGACGGGAGAGGAGCCTACTAATTTGGAGGAAGGATTACCTGACACAGATTTTGTTGTGCATGTAGCGAGCAGACACTTTGAATATATAATCCACTTTCTAACAACGAGGACTACTCCGAAAGAATACTCAATCCAACAGAAGAAGAAATTGATAGTGCACGGGGCTAATTTTTCTGTCATCGTGGGGCACCTATATAAGATGGGCAATGACGAGATACTTCAAAGGTATCTACCTGAATTCGAACAAAGTCAGATCCTCGGAGAAGCACATGGGGGCACTATAGGAGGACATTATGCAGGGCGAGCGACTATGTAAAAGGTTCTCTACACAGGGTTGTGGTGGCCAACCCCTTATCAGGATTCAAAAGCACACTGTAAAGCCTGTGATATATGTGAAAGAATAGGTAAACCAACGTGCAGGGACGAGATTCCTTTGAATCAACAAATGATGCTGTAGCCCTTCGAAAAGTGGGCAATCGACTTTGTAGGACCTATCAAACCTCAAGGAAAGATAGGCGCAAGATACAATATCACCACGATAGAGTACCTAACTCATTGGGCAGAAGTGTAGCTAGTCAAAGACTGCATGGCCACCACAACTGCGAAGTTTACATTTGAACACGTATTGACTCGGTTTAGATGTCCAAAAATCTTGATCACCAATCATGGTACACATTTCCTGAATGAAACAGTGCGCGCTAATAGAAGAGTTTAAGGTGTATCATCAAGAAAGAACACCATATCACCCACAAGCCAATGGGATAGTAGAAGCATTCAAAAAAATACTGGAGACTGTGTTGACAAAAGTATGCAATGCGCAGCAAAGTGATTGGGACTTGCATGTACTTGCAGTACTATGGGCTTATAAGACAACGTCAAAGAAGTTGACGGGACAGACACCTTTCCGATTGGTTTATGGTGTGGAAGCTATCATACTAATGGAGTATATTGTGCCTAGTCTGTGCATAGCAGCGCTCATAGGTATGACGGACCACGAAGCCCTAAAAGAGAGGCTCGCACAGTTGGAAGAATTTGAAAAGGAACGATTCCTATATGGCTTCCATCGACAGGTACAAAAGCAGTGTGAGAAGGCCTGGCACGATCGCCATATTAAGTTGTGCACCTTCAAGGCAAATGATTTAGTATTACTATATAACAGTAAGTTTGATAAATTCATGGGAATGTTCAAAATGCATTGAATGGGACCATACGTTGTTAAGGAGGTCACAGACGGAGGCGCAATACAATTGGTAAAGCTAAACGAAGAACCTTTCCCAGGCAAAGTGAATGCAATTTGATTGAATCGCTACATGGGTGGCCTGACTATTTGACTAGCCGACGGAAGCACAACCTTCATGCTCCAAGTATCTAAACAAATTCATGGGACTATAAAAAAATGCAGGTGATATAGGAACAGGTTCAGGGAAGCAAATATGACACCGCAGTCCACACCGACAGAGTGACTCGAGGGAGAGTCACGATGTTTGTGTTGGGGGCATGTTGGGCATGGAATCCCCCCAAGGCATGTTTTGGGGCTTAAAGCCCAAGTTTTGACCAAGTCCATTGTAAAGACTTTGCGATTTGTGGGCGCGGAGTGCGAAGTCATAACAGAGACATAGGGTTGTCCGCCCTTGTTTTGTAATGTAATGTTGGCTTGAAAGATCCACCCATGGTTTGTGGACCATGGGATTGTATAAATAGAGCAAGGCCCTAAGTGTAAAAGAGTGGGAATCAGCGAATAGAATAGAAGCATGATGAGCCTAAGAGATTGAGTCAAAGTGTAAAGTGTGTCCTCGGGTTGTAGAGTAGGAGAAGGCTCTGCAGCTGAGTGTACAGAGGCCTAGTAGTCTGCAACTGAGTGCGAGGACACCTGTAGTTGAGTGCACAGGACAGGTTGAGTCTGTAATAGTTGGAAACATAAATAAAGAGAAGTTTTACCCTATTTTTGCGTATCTTTTCTTGTTTTATGTATTATTGGGTATGAATTGCAAGTGTACTATTTCTTTGTTTCACAAACTCATATGAATGTCATGTATAAATAAATATAACATAATGCATCCAATTATGTGAAGATAACTAACTGGTGTAGGAAGACAATTAAATAGTGCAGAGCGTTGCTCAAATAATGCAACCCCTAGTTAAGACTATAGGAAGGCAAGTATATCAACGTGCAAGGGATAGGGAAGTGTGCAAAGTAACCTACGTGAAGGGATTAATGGTTGAACTCACTCAAAACTCTCAGAAATCTCAAGGGTGCATAAACCTGGTTCTAGCACCCCCCATACTACTTCGGGTGAGACTTTAGTCCGCGCTCCATGGATTATTGTCGAAAGGGCCAATAGTACAGGGATTTGTTTGTCTAATTAACTTCAAGCCTAGGTTAGGCCCCAACAATCCAACACTTGTTCTCGTGTCAAGATCTGTGGGGTGTAGCCACTCCCCTGGTCATTTCCCCATGACTTCTTGTACATATACGTCAATGTCTAGGTATGGAAACTTGTACCATACTTTTTTAGGATCTTGTCTCGCGCGGATGGATACGTTGTGAAAATCCACTTTAAACTCCATGTGGGCCTTCAACTGCTCAAATAGGGTAGGTGATAGCCTCAACCTCTAGATGATCACCATACGGAGGTCCATCTCGACCAACACCCAGAATATCTTTGTCTCCGTGACCCTCTCTGGATCCTTTATTGTCCACAACGAAGAAAACTTCGCAGCCTCTGGTAAATTGGCATCCTATGGAGGGAACTGACTATATTTTGGCAGTCTCCACGTAACTAGGGCAATTAACAACATCAGCTGGGCATAGTGGAATGCCTTGTCATCGTCTTGTCCTTGATGATAATTCAACAGAAACTCCTTACACATATATTGTGCCTAGTTGTAATACACCCCTTCACACATTGTGCAGCCAATGAAATGGCTAGTGCTGGCACCTCGTCTGTGTGGTATTTTTCATGACCTCACAAGCCAAAATATGAGTAGAAAACTACACCACCTTGTCTATGATGGAGTGGATGGAATATTCGGACGACTTCTTTACTAAGCTAAACTCACTCTTCATTCTATTTGTGAGTTTCTTTTCTTTACTCTTGCCTCCAAACTCCTCGGCTAGATCCACCCCTTGGTAGGTAAACATGGTCATACGATGGATCGGCATATCTTTGATGGGGTTGGGCACTCCCAACCAAAGACACCCATCATGAATGAGTGTAAGAAATTTCCATACACATATTGTGTTGATAATGGTTTTGGTAAAATGCGATACACATAGCATATTCAACAAACCAGACTTTTGACACCTTCCGATCCACTTCAAGGACTCTAGTCACATGACTCCAGTCTCCTCATAGTGTATCTTCACCAAATATTTGTTTGTTTCCAAATGTGGGAATTTCTCGTGATCAGCTAGATCCCAATCCTCCATTTTAATTACGAGAATGCACCCTAAGAGCATGCCTTCAAATGGAACTTTCTCTAGCAATAGCAGTGTAGAGACTATGAATTTGACATTATTGGGATCCTTGGGTACCTTTGCTTTTCCCTTTTGTGAAGGGATATACTTAGAGAGCCTAGTGATGGGCTCTCCCCCCTCAGCATCCAATTCTTCAACCCCTTTCCAAAGCTCCTATTCATCAAGATCTAGGCTTTCGTGTGGCTATTTGGACTTATCCATCTTCCCTTTCTACTGAACCTTTATAGGGTTCTTCCTCGGTGACTGACTCACCGTAACAACTTGTGGTTTCTTCTGTTCCTCCTTAGTAGTAGATAGTTTAGGCCAAGGAGACCTTAGAATCGTAGGCACAGATGGTGTAGCTTCCATTTCCGATGTGATTTCAGGGTTGCAGCTTCAAATGTGACGACTTCAGAACTTGCAGCTTCTGCAGGATAGGTCATTTTCTTAAGGATGATCGTACGGTTCCAATCAGGCAAGTTTGCAAACTTTAGTTGTGAAAATAGTTCCTCACAATCCTAATTAGACATATAGGAATATTTCTCATAGCAAATTCTCTAAAAGACAAGTGTTGTAAAGTGGGCCAGCAATTAGGTCGACAACAAGGGGGATACCCACCCGGTCCGGACCTTGGTTGGGAGCTCCTTATCCGTTTGGTATAGCAGGTCTGACTGGAGATAACGGGACCAGTTTCCCGATCTTGGGTGTGTGTGTGTGTAGAGTTGATTAATTTTGATCTAAAAGTACTTTAAATCTAATCTAATTCAGATTCTTTAACTTTACTCTATGCTATTGAAATCTAGCAAGAAACAACACATCAAATCTATTCTAACCCGGGATGTATATCTTCCATCATGCGATCTAAAAAGATTTCGAATAATAAATGGTAATAAAGATCATTCAGCTATCATAAGAAAAGAAAACATTTGAGATAAACCACTTTGCATAAGAAGTTAGGCAAAACAGTTGTGAACAGCATATCGCATAATAAGCCATTCATATGTCACACATAAACAATATGACTCCACCATACAAAAGTGACAAATGATAACCCATATATTCATGCAGTAACATATAAACAACTGAAACTGTAAATCACTTAAAGAATATAAGAAGACATTGCCAAGAGATAAAAGTACCATTTATGACTAGTTCTACCCATAAGCTTCAAACAAAAACGATCTATCTCTACTTGTTCTCGATCCAGTAGCAGATACCAAAATGCAAATACCAAAATGCAAGAAAAAATAAATCTCGATCCATCCATTCATCAAAACCTCCTATGAGGGTGTAGAAGTGCATGTTCTGAGGATAAGTTTTTGACAAATCTCCGGACCCTTCTCTAAATGCATGAGAAGGGTTAAAATACTACTTCCTAAATCTAATAATAGTGTTTTTACAAAATTTAAGGATACGACTCTCAAATGACCAACCTTTTTCTAATCTAAATAAAAAGGAAACAACAAACTACTAAAAATAAGCTACTTCTGTATTTGGTCCTTAAAACTACAAGTGTTCAGCATGGATTTGAGAAGAGTTGGTTGGTCGACTTCTGCATTGATCTGGGCTGCGAAAACGGAATTTATGAGAGCTGACACTACTTTCTCTGCTGAGTTTATGATGCATTTCACAGTCATCCATTGACTGTGTGGCTTGACTAAGTATGCCCAATAGCACTCCCAATTCAACCTGTTCAAAGCCTGGATTGATTTTCCCTTTTCCTCTGCCTTCTCTTTCCATTCTGTCTCTATTCATGACTTGTTTGGTAGGTATCCCGGGGTGGCTTCTGTGATTAAGTTGGCTCTGTGTAAATTTTCATTTACACAGTCTATAAGAACACTTTCCTGTGTCGCCGCTGCCTCTGCCGCCTGTTTTGTCTGCCTGATTTGATCGTCCCATTTGTTAAAGAGCAATTCTTTATGGCTTTCATTTATTCTGGGTGCATTTGCTCTCTTCCCTTCCTCTCCATCCTGCCAAGCTAGATTCTCTGTCACTCGTCTGTCAACCTGGTCGTAGTCACTTCACAGGTCTGTCACTTGATTGGTGAGTTTGTCGCTCAGCTCGCAATAGTGACTCCACTGTGATATTTTACGTCCCAACTCTTCCTGTTGCTACAGAAGTTGCCCGTTTATGCTAGTAGACTTTGAAATGAATTCGGAAAGCTTGGGCTTGTCCTTGTTTATTTCTTGTAAAGCTTGCAACTGCTTTCCTTTTTCGTCCAGGCTTTTCTGATAACTTATCTGCATTTGCTGAAAATCTTCTTGTAGTTTCTCGAGTTGTTTAGACGCTTCATTACTGGCATTGGCTTGTTGTAGCTGTTGTTGTAGTAGCTGTATTTGGTTTTCTTGCTCCCTCAACAGTTGCTGAACTTCCGACGCTTTGTTGATAGTCACAGAAGCGTATGCTCCTGCGATTTGAGACAACTTCGTGAGATTTTCTGTTGGGTTGTTGTTAGGGTCTTTCCATAAGACGTCTAAATTTTCAGCGTCCTGTGACAGCGTATTCTCCAGCTTTCTCTTCTTTCTTTGTCTCCTCACCACTGCTTTATGTTGGGGACTATAGAACACATCCAGTTGGGGAATTTCTTCTACACTAAGTAGGAGCTCAGAAGGCGGAGCAATATGACTGTGTTCTGCTTCTGAGACACTACCGACCATGGTTGAAACCATTTCCTGTGTTACCTGTGCATCACTCGCAGGTGTTCTTTGGACTTTCCCTTCAAGGCTGATTAGATCGTTGAAGTTTTCCCACTCTTTATCGAGCTCTGTCGTGACGAGTGATGATTTAATGACGGGAGGAGGGACATCTCTTGGTGGGGAAGCGATAACTTGCAGTTGCGACATTGCACTTGACTGAGCAGTATCCTTGGCTGCTTCTTCGACTTTCCCTTGGTCGCTTGCAGACTTTTTAGAATGTTCAGGTGTTCCTTGGATAGTGTTAGATTTGGATTTGGAAGTACTGGAGTTTCCGCTGAGGCTGACACTTGGAGTAGGCTCTCTGGCGAGCTATCGCAGCTTTTCTAGAGGAACACTAGCTAGCCTTCTTTCTCTGAATAACAAAAATCTTTCGAGGTCATCTGGGGATAACCTCGACTTAGCTTCTCGCAAAACTTCCTGGAATGAACTTTCATTTTGAAAAAAGTCATCAAATAAATCTTTCTTTCCGGCGAACACTTTTATTCTGACACTTATAGTGAAATCATGGGAAACATTATTTAGGTCAAAACGTCGAGCAGGGAATTTAAATAATTGTAGGGATGTCACATTCCTTACTTCGGCAAAAGCATGTCCTACATCGAATAATGAGAAGGCCCCACAAGCTACAGGAAACTAAGGCCATATGGCCTTCTTCTTGTCTTTTAGCTCTTTGGTTAGGCCGCCTTCTGAGCAAGTCTGATAGGCAATTTCCCTGGCCAAAAGCTTGTCGGGGACATACAGAGGTAGGACATGTGGAGGTACAGTGCTCCCAAACACTCTAATATAAGTGAACCATTCTTCCCCGAACCATTTTGCGACGGGGATGATGTCTATTTGCGCTTCGGGTGAGAACCTCAGGGGTTCTTCACCATACATCATCCTATATAGGGGTAAGATGATCCCATGGCAAATCTGATAGAAGTGAGGGGACAACTGTGAATCCCATAATATTTTGTGGTAAACATGAATAGGTGACGGATCCTGGGTAGTCCATTTCCAACCCATAGTTGGAAATTTAGATATATAGAAAATAGAATCCATAATGTAAGCAGACAGATAAAACGGAGGATAGACCCTTTGTGACAAGGATCTCTTATAATGGTAATTCATGACAGCAGTGAATAAATTATCAGAAAATATTTTGGCCCAATCCACGAGATCGGCATTTGTGGCAGCATCTATGAGTGGTAGCCATTCAGATGAAATTTTATTTATGTCTGGCATCCCAAACAGCCTGCACAGCATGGCCACAGCAAAAAAATATGGAGAGGTGAGAGAACTAGTGCTGTACATACCATTTTTGTCCCTTTTTAGCAGCTCCTCTCTTCTGGTCCATTCTTTAGTGGTTTCTGCCAAGTTTTGGTTCTCTGCTGTAAATTTCTTGACAAATTGTGTGTTGTAGGTCGTCTGAGGCTAAGGAAGATGATACATAAGCTTTAAGTCTTGCGCGGCGAATGGTCCTATGAGCCCATGCCCTGGAGCCTTGAATTGTCTACCTTGTAACTCTGCATTGTCAAGTATCCATTTGATCATATCTGTATATGGAAATATCTTGGGTCTAGCTGCTATTCGATGAAGAAATGAACAAGCCATCTCTTCTAAGGATGCCTCGGAAGAGTTTTGTGATCCCGCGGCGCTATCGACCTTCATTACTCTGGAATTTTCCTCCTCTAGCAGCCTATACATGCCTTCCCAGGTCGAAATTCCTGCGTCCCTATTGCATGCAGTGTCTGTGTACAAGGGCTCCATCTCCTTTGCCTTTTCCTTCACCTCGGAGCCTTGGGCTTTATTCTTCTTTCCCATTTGCTCCTGCGTTCGACTTTTTGAATCTTCTTATCTCCTAGTTCCTTCAGATTACGAGCGAGGTGGAAATGACTGATTGAGAAAGGTGATGGGAGAGTTTTAAATGCAACTGATATACTAAATATGCCACCTTACATGAAACAATTCTTTAGCAAAGCACGCATCTTTATTTCATTAAATAACTGACAACTAATCCACTTACTATCATTAAAAGCGCATGATTTGGAGTCAGATTACGGTAAGTGGCCTATCTTTAATTGGCGTGCCCGAAGGATTCACGATTAAATGATTCATGATTTGCTTTATGTTACATCAAAGATCGTGCTATCGCAAGGCGCGCTTATCGTAAATCGCCAGATCGCAGACTGTGTCATCGCGGCGATCGCAATATCGCAGGTCGCAACATCGCGGGTCGCAGGAGTTTGATGTTTGTTAAGTATTGCCATTTCATTTCTGTGATGTGCAATCTTGCGATCGGTGTTATTGCAGATCGGCAGATTTTGAGGCTTTTCTTTATGAACATTACTTACTGCGACGCGACGTTAGGCTTAACGTTGGGGGGCCTTGCGCATCAATGCAATTTCTTAAAGACCTTTACCTTATCATAGACTTAGGTTAAAATATTCGAAAGACCGTTTTAAGCCTACGATGGTAGCTTTATTTTGAATAAGGAAAATTTGATTTTTTCTCAAAATTAAACTAGGGGTCCCCTATTCATTTAGTATTTTGGACACATACTTAAATGAAAAAGGGGGGGTTGTTGCTGGCCACAACAATTGGCGATTCACTTCGGAGAACCAGTTATCTCTGACTCTCTTTTGACGGTTTTCAAACTTCTAAAAAATAAAAAAAAAATTCTCAGAAAACTTAAACTTTATTATAGAAAGATAAAATATTATACTTGAAACTATCAATGATATTTCGTTTCAACTCCTTTCTATTTACTTGTATTCTTATCTTGTTCTTGCATTTACACCAACCCTTACTTGGTCTTGAATAAAGGTTAAAATAAAGTCTTCTTTGTATAGCAGTCCTTTTCAAATATGCTTCTTTGTCGCAGGTAGAGCCTCTGCTGCCAGTAGGCGTCCATAGCCTCGACAGGGTTACCTATTAACTAGTAATGATCCTTTATCCTGCCTAAGTGTTTACAACTATTCAGAGAAAAACCCATTTTGACACTTTTTCTTTTTTATTTTCTAAAGAACAATGTCTTGGTTTGGTGGCCAAATTATGACACAATCATTCACTAGATTTGTACTTTTGCTGAACAAGTTGGCTCGTGATGAGACCCCCTGTCTTTTGATTGCAACAATCTTGAGTCGTTGCCCTGTTTTGGTCGACAGTTTTGGCAAAGTCAGCAAGTTATAATATCTGTGATGATGATAAGTCGGCTCGTGATGAGACCTCTTATTCTTTGAGATATAGTGTTTTCATTGGATTGCTTCCCTGAATGTTGTGATTTTCTTTGGCAGGGAGGAAGTCAATTTTATTTCCTTAAGAAAGTTCTGGATGACAATAATAAAGATTCTTTGGTAATCGTTGTTTCTACAGGGACTCCTCATCTTGTCATTGATGCCTTTCATTGTACTGACGTAAAACAATTGCTTCGCTGAGATTACTTTCTTCAGTTTTTTGGAGTTGAAACTAATATCATACCTGGATTAAAGTTCTATTGATAATAAAGATCAAGTTTCAAAGAAAAATATTTGTCATTCATAGAAGCAGAAATTCAAAATCTTGATAGAGAAAAAAGGTATCTTTCGTAAACGTCGAATGCTGTTAACCAAAGCAAACTTTATTCATGGGAAAAAACTTAACGAAATGAGAAGCAGACATTCCCTAGGGTTGTGTAGACAATAGGGATGATCTTCTTTTCTTATTTCGACTATCAACTACTCAAAAATAAACCTAACTACTTAACTAAACTACTCCTACTCCTACTCTAATTATATACAAAAATTTTCACTAGGTGAAATGATATTTCCAATGGAGCCACTTTCTCATTTTTACTCCTATACGTATGCAGCTTTCCAACGTTGGTGTTAAGAACGGAATTTTCCTTGGAATGTTAACGTTGGATGCGGAATAAGAATGCATAACTCCAGTTGGAAATTTGTCCGAAATTTCTTTCTCGCAAAATCTTCCTTCCAACTGGATATCTATTGGATCATAAAAATAAGGATGAATTTCTGTTATATTTTGATGATCTTGTAATAGAGGAAGTTCTGTACTTCCTTGGCATAGTTTAGCTTTCCACAATGGTAGCTCGTCTTTTGGATGCTCTTTGATAAGGTGTTGGTCATACCAGAATAATATATCAAAAAACTGAAAATTTAAAACGCAATCGGATTTTGTACAAGATGAGTGCAAGTGGGAACAATAATAAAAAAAGTTTTTTGTACAAATAAAGTTACAGCACAACTGGGATAAGCTTATAAAATTTTGTTGTTCACAAGAACTGGCCAGGTCATGTGAAACAGAAGATAAATTATGATTATGAATAGGCATGGGGCTTTCTTCATGATATGAATCATAGATCGGGAGATCGTGTTGGTCAGCAAAATTAGGCAAATGATCTTTGGCCTCAAAATGAGGATTAAATTATATGTTTTCCGAATTAGAATATCTCTCATTTTTTGAGCTTTGATGAGTTACTTGAGATAAATCGATAACATCGTCGTTGGCAAAGTAACCATCATAACTGATTTTACCAGTTTCACTAGATTCTTCCTTTCGGTCATATAATTTTAGACAAGGAGATTCAAGTGTTCCTTGCTTGGAAACAATCGAGGGATGTTCTATAGCTATCTCTTTATTTTGAAAATCTAACGATGACTTATTTGACTTATCCTCTATGTTTTTTGAAATGTATTTAATGTTGAGAGGGGAAAAGTTATCATCATTAAAAACATCAAAGTAAAGAGAGAAGTGTGATTCTGAAGCAACACATTTAAGACTATCATCATGGAAAAATATTCGTTCATCAGATTCAATATAGACATCGGGTTTCAGACCATACCTTTGTGTACTAATACTTCCTAAAAGAAAAGTAGTTTGTTGTTCTAACCTTGTCGTCTGCATTTGTTGACTTGCAACGAGATCATCTGACTTTGTATCAAAGTCATCTCCTGGTTCCAAGGCAGGATTCCCTCCATCGTCCTCACGTTTGTCTTCTTGTATTAGAGTATGGATAACTCCTAGGTTTTGAGGGATTTTTTCATTATGAGCGATTTGCATATTCAAATTGGAATTCTCGTTCATATTAGAAAGAAAAGAGACAAAACTCGGACTAATTCCTGCTTGATCAGATATATGAGGCAGGGAATGTTCATCATAATCTAAAGATTCTTCATCTATGAGTTCGCTTTCAAGATCATATTTCAGACAATCAAAATGAAATCGCATATTAAAATCCCTAATAGATTCATCATTTTTCCTGAGATAATCAATTTCATCGTATACCTGGCCATAGTCATAACAATCAAATTCAAGAATGAAAATCTTGGCGAATTGGTCCTAGCTATGGATTGATGCAACTGGGAGGTTTCTGCACCATTTTCTAGCTTCCGTCGTGAGTGTAAGAGTAAAAATTATGCATAAAACGCCTTCATCAATTCTTGGAATATCATAACTTGAAATTCTTTGAATAAATTGAAGGGCATGATTAAAAGCAGAAGATTTATTCTGACCATTGAATTTTACCTAAGACAAGAGTCTTACCACTTCAGGTGGAGTGTTGGAAGAGGTAGGAACGTGGATGCAGCTCCAAATGGGAAGTTTGTGAGCAGCCATCCAGATTCAAATGTTACGATTTGAAAATCATTCCAACAGACACTATGTTCAGGCCCTCCTTCTAGCGCCAAATATGTTGAAGCCCCGAATATCTGGTCGACAACAAGGGGGATACCCACCCGGTCCGGACCTTGGTTGGCAGCTCCTTATCCGTTTGATATAGCGGGTCCGACTGGGGATAACGAGACCAATTTCCCGATCTTGGGTGTGTGTGTGTGTGTGTAGAGTTGATTAATGTTGATCTAAAAGTACTTTAAAGCTAATCTAATTTAGATTCTTTAACTTTACACTATGCTGTTGTAATCTATCAAGAAACAACACATCAAATCTATTCTAACCTGGGATGTATATCTTCCATCATATGATCTAAAAATATTTCGAATAATAACTGGTAATAAAGATCATTCAGCTATCATAAGAAAAGAAACCATTTGAGATAAACCACTTTGCATAAGAAGTTAGGCAAAACAGTTGTGAACAACATATCGCATAATAAGCCATTCATATGTCACACATAAACAATATGACTCCACCGTACAAAAGTGCCAAATGATAACCCATGTATTCATGCAGTAACATATAAACAACTGAATCTGTAAATCACTTAAAGAATATAAGCAGACATTGCCAAGAGATAAAAGTACCATTTATGACTAGTTCTACCCATAAGCTTCAAACAAAAACGATCTATCTCTACTTGTTCTAAAATCTACCAAGAGTAAAGAACTGCAACATCAGTAGCAGATATCAAAATGCAAGTAAAAATAAATCTCGATCCATCCATTCATCAAAACCTCCTCTGAGGGTGTAGAAGTGCATGTTCTGAGGATAAGTTTTTGACAAATCTCCGGACCCTTCTCTAATTGCATGAGAAGGGTTAAAATACTACTTCCTAAATTTAATAATAGTGTTTTTACAAAATTTAAGGATACGGCTCTCAAATGACCGCCCTTTTTCTAATCTAAATAAAAAGGAAACAACAAACTACTAAAAATAAGCTACTTCTTTATTTGGTCCTTAAAACTACAAGTGTTCAGCATGGATTTGAGAAGATTCGGTTGGACGACTTTTGCGCTGAGCTGGGCTGCGAAAACGGAATCTATGAGAGCTGGAACTACTTTCTCTGCTGAGTTTATGATGCATTTCACAGTCATCCATTGACTGTGTGGCTTGACTAAGTATGCCCAATAGCACTCCCAATTCAACCTGTTCAAAGCCTAGATCGCTTTTCCCTTTTCCTGTGCCTTCTCTTTCCATTCTGTCTCTATTCGTGACTTGTTTGGTAGGTATCCCGGGGTAGTTTCTATGATTAAGTTGGCTCTGTGTAAATTTTCATTTACATAATCTATAAGAACACTTGCCTGTGTCACCGCTACCTCTGCTGCCTGTTCTGCCTGCCTGATTTGATCGTCCCATTTGTTAAAGAGCAATTCTTTATGGCTTTCGTTTATTCTCGGTGCATTTTCTCTCTTCCCTTCCTCTCCATCCTGCCAAGCTAGATACTCTGTCACTCGTCTGTCAACCTAGTCGTAGTCACTTCGTAGGTCTGTCACTTGATTGGTGAGTTTGTCGCTCAGCTCACAATAGTGACTCCACTACGATATTTTACGTCCCAACTCTTCCTGTTGCTGCAGAAGTTGCTCGTTTAAGCTAGTAGACTCTGAAATGAATTCGGAAAGCTTGGGCTCATCCTTGTGTATTTCTTGTAAAGCTTGCAACTGCTTTCCTTTTTCGTCCAGGCTTTTCTGATAACTTATCTGCATTTGCTGAAAATCTTCTTGTGGTTTCTCGAGTTGTTTGGACGCTTCATTACTGGAATTGGCTTGTTGTAGCTGTTGCTGTAGTAGCTGTATTTGGTTTTCTTGCTCCCTCAACAGTTGCTTCCGACGCTTTGTCGATAGTCACAGAAGCGTATGCTCCTGCAATTTGAGACAACTTCGTGAGATTTTCTGTGGGGTTGTTGTTAGGGTCTTTCCATAAGACGTCTAAATGTTCAGTGTCCTGTGACAGTGTATTCTCCAGCTTTCTCTTCTTTCTTTGTCTCCTCACAACTGCTTTATGTTGGGGACTATAGAACACGTCCAGTGGGGGAATTTCCTCTACACTAAGTAGGAGCTCAGAAGGCGGAGCGATATGACTGTGTTCTGCTTCTGAGACACTACCGACCATGGTTGAAACCATTTCCTGTGTTACCTGTGCATCGCTCACAGGTGTTCTTGAGACTTGCCCTTCAAGGCTGATTAGCTCATTGAAGTTTTCCCACTCTTTATCAAGCTCTGTCGTGACGATTTAATGATGGGAGGAGGGACATCTCTTGGTGGGGAAGCGATAACTTGCAGTTGCGACATTGCACTTGACTGAGCAGTATCCTTGCTGCTTCTTCGACTTTCCCTTGGTCGCTTGCAGACTTTTTAGAACGTTCAGGTGTTCCTTGGACAGCGTTAGATTTGGATTTGGAAGTACTAGAGTTTCCGTTGAGGCTGACACTTGGAGTAGGCTCTCTGGTGAGCGGTCGCAGCTTTTCTAGAGGAACACTGGCTAGCCTTCTTTCTCTGAATAACAAAAATCTTTCGAGGTCATCTGGGGATAACCTTGACTTAGCTTCTCGCAAAACTTCCTGGAATGAACTTTTATTTTGAAACAAGTCATCAAATAAATCTTTCTTTCCGGCGAACAATTTTATTCTGACACTTATAGTGAAATCATGGGCAACATTATTTAGGTCAAAAGGTTGAGCAGGGAATTTAAATAATTGTAGGAACGTCACATTCCCTACTTCGGCAAAAGCATGTCCTACATCGAATAATGAGAAGGCCCCACAAGCTACAAGAAACTGAGGCCATATGGCCTTATTCTTGTCTTTCAGCTCTTTGGTTAGGTCGCCTTCTGAGCAAGTCTGATAGGCAATTTCCCTAGCCAAAAGCTTTTCGGGGACATACAGAGGTAGGACATGTGGAGGTACAGTGCTCCCAAACACTCTAATATAAGTGAACCATTCTTCCCCGAACCATCTTGCGACGGGGATGATGTCTATTTGCGCTTCGGGTGATCACCTCGGGGGTTCTTCACCATACATCATCCTATATAGGGGTAAGATGAGCCCGTGGAAAATCTGATAGAAGTGAGGGGAAAACTGTGAATCCCATAATACTTTGTGGTAAACATGAATAGGTGACGGATCCTGGGTAGTCCATTTGCAACCCATAGTTGGAAATTTAGATACATATCAAATAGAATCCATAATGTAAGTAGACAGATAAAATGGAGGATAGACCCTTTGTGACAAGGATCTCTTAGAACGGTAATTCATGACAGCAGTGAATAAATTATCAGAAAATATTTTGTCCCAATCCACGAGATCGACATTTGTGGCAGCGTCTATGAGTGGTAGCCATTCAGACGAAAATGTATTTATGTCTGGCATCCCAAACAGCCTACACAGCATGGCCGCAGCAAAACAATATGGAGAGGTGAGAGAACCAGTGCTGTACATACCATTTTTGTCCCTTTTTAGCAGCTCCTCTCTTCTGGTCGATTCTTTAGTGGTTTCTGCCAGGTTTGGGTTCTCTGCTGCAAATTTCTTAACAAATTGTGTGTTGTAGGTCATATGAGGCTCAGGAAGATGATACATAAGCTTTAAGTCTTGCGCGGCAAATGATCCTATGAGCCCATGCCCTGGAGCCTTGAATTGTCTGCCTTGTAACTCTGCATTGTCAAGTATCCATTTGATCATATCTATATATGGAAATATCTTGGGTCTAGCTGCTATTCGATGAAGAAATGAACAAGCCAACTCTTCTAAAGATGCATCGGAAGAGTTTTGTGATCCCGCGGCGCTATCGACCTTCATTACTCTGGGATTTTCCTCCTCCAGCAGCCTATACATGCCTTCCCAGGTCAAAATTCCTGCGTCCCTGTTGCATGCAGTGTCTGTGTACAAGGGCACCATCTCCTTTGCCTTTTCCTTCACCTCAGAGCCTTGGGCTTTATTCTTCTTTCCCATTTGCTCCTGCGTTCGACTTTTTGAATCTTCTTATCTCCTAGTTCCTGCAGATTACGAGCGAGGTGGAAATGACTGATTAAGAAAGGTGATGGGAGAGTTTTAAATGCAACTGATATACTAAATATGCCACCTTACATGAAACAATTCTTTAGCAAATCACGCGTCTTTATTTCATTAAATAACTGACAACTAATCTACTTACTATCATTAATAGCGCATGATTTGGAGTCATATTATGGTAAGTGGCCTATCTTTGAATGGTGTGCCCAAAGGATTCGTGATTAAATGATTCATGATTTGCTTTATGTTACATCGAAGATCGTGCTATCGCAAGGCGCGCTTATCGCAAATCGCCAGATCGTAGACTGTGTCATCATGGCGATCACAATATCACAGGTCGCAACATCGCGGGTCGTAGGAGTTTGATGTTTGTTAAGTATTTCCATTTCATTTCTGCGATGTGCGATCTTGCGATCAGTGTTATCGCAGATCAGCAGATTTTGAGGCTTTTCTTTATGAACATTACTTACTGCGACGCGACGTTAGGCTTAACGTTGGGGGGCCTTGTGCATTAATGTAATTTCTTAAATACCTTTACCTTATCGTAGACTTAGGTTAAAATATTCGAAAGACCGTTTTAAGCCTATGATGGTAGCTTTATTTTGAAGAAGGAAAATTTGATTTTTTCTCAAAATTAAACTAGGGGTCCCCTATTCATTTAGTATTTTGGACAAATACTTAATTGAAAAAGGGAAGGGGTTGTTGTTTGCCACAACAGATCCCAATCCTCCATTTTAATTATGAGAATGCACCCTAAGAGCATGCCTTCAAATGGAACTTTCTCTAGCAATAGTAGTGTAGAGACTATGAATTTGACATTATTGGGATCCTTGGGTACCTTTGCTTTTCCCTTTTGTGAAGGGATATACTTAGAGAGCCTAGTGATAGGCTCTCCCTCCTCAGCATCCAATTCTTCAACCCCTTTCCAAAGCTCCTATTCATCAAGATCTAGGCTTTCGTGTGGCTATTTGGACTTATCCATCTTCCCTTTCTACTGAACCTTTATAGGGTTCTTCCTCAGTGACTGACTCACCATAACAACTTGTGGTTTCTTCTGTTCCTCCTTAGTAGTAGATGGTTTAGGCCTAGGAGACCTCAGAATCATAGGAACAGATGGTGTAGCTTCCATTTCCGATGTGATTTCAGGGGTTGCAGCTTCAAATGCGACGACTTCAGAACTTGCAGCTTCTATAGGATCGATCATTTTCTTAAGGATGATGGTACGGTTCCAATCAGGCAAGTTTGCAAACTTTAGTTGTGAAAATAGTTCCTCACAATCCTAATTAGACATATAGGAATATTTCTCATAGCAAATTCTCTAAAAGACAAGTGTTGTAAAGTGGGCCATCATGCTAGATTTAAGGGCGATTTCAAATTCAAATGCGACCGTTACCTCCAATTTCTGATCATAAATGCATCTTTGGTGGAATATTTGCAAGGATTTACACCATAAATGCAGCCTACCTTCTTCTCCTAACGGGATTTTCATCATCCAATCAGCTATATTGCATCCAACGAATATTTTTGGACTCTACTATGCGGCACAATCCTCCATGGCACAACCCTCCTCGCACAACCCTCCTCGCACAACTCCTCCTCATGCACTTCCGGCTTCCCTGGCGCAACACCCTTACTTCGTTTTCCCAGTCTTCGGGTAGTGTAGTTTATAGTCCTGTACTTCCCTATAGCTCCCTAGAGTACTAAGACTGTCTGGCCATCATGTAGTCATTTCATAGGGGTAGGATCTCCTTGATATAACTTCAGTCGACTTCCATTGACTCTTCCTAGAAACAATTCCCCATCCAGCTTCGCGAGCTGAACTTTGCCACCATTTGTAATTTCCTTGACTACATAGGATCCCAACCAATGCATTTGAAACTTCCTAGGAAATTTGGTAAATTTTCTATCGTAAAGTAGGATCAAGTCATTCACCTTGAAGGTGCGCAGCTTAATATGTCAATCATGCCAGGCCTTCTCGCGCTCCTTTTGCACATGTTGGTGAAATCAAGTGAGAAATTTGTTTTCTTCTAATTCCAACAACTGCATGAGGCACTCCTCCATTGTCTTGCAATCTGCCATATCAATCAATGTTGTAATCTGCAAACTCGACATAATATATTCCATGGGCATCACAATCTCTATCCCATAGACCAGCCTGAATGGGGTTTGTCCTATCAACTTCTTACATATTGTCCTATATCCCCATAGGACCGCTGGTATCCTCACATCCCAATCATTCCTTTGTGCATTATAGACCTTCCTCAATGCATTTTCTAGAATTTTATCGAATGCTTCCACCATACCATTTACTTGAGCATGATAGGGCATAATCTTTTGATAATAAACCTAAAATTCTTCGAGAATTGCAACAATAGTTTCATTTAGAAAGTGCATATGCCTATCACTCATTAGAAAGTGCAACATAACCATTTGTTGGCTTAATGGGGCTTGACCTAGGTTCAACTTTAACTGTGCCAACCAACAAAACCCTAAATGTTGACCCTTTCAGCAACAACCCGTGTAGTGCAAGTTGGAAGTAGTATTGGGGGATGCTAGAACTAGGTTTCCACATCCAGAGGCCTATGTGATGGTTTCTTGATATCCTTACGACTTAGATCTTCCTTCACACAACTCTAATCCTTCCGAATAGACAACTACTACAAATATATCTAAACAACTTCTAGATCTTCGCGAAGGTACTTAATTGTACTTATCATGCATAAATATTAGAGATCTACCATTTTCACATAGTAAATAAGCATTAATTCAAATAAAACATATCATAGAGAGAAGATACATAAACTTTGCAGAAGTAAATGATAAGACACAGATGCATCAATTTTGGCCCAAAATAGTGTTTATTAAGTATAAATGTTCAATTATAGATTTATTCTCCTTGCGCACTTAGTTGCAGGGGCCCGTGCACTCAACCTGTAGACTTACCAAGGTCTCCGTGCACTCTACTGTAGGATCCTTCCCCTTTCACCTAAGTACAGGAAACAGACCTTTCCTGCCTTAACATCGTGCCCTTACAATGATCCTTCATTCATTAATTGATCCTTAGACTCACTATGACTCATCTATTTATAGCATCTTCTTTACAATACCATGGTTCGTGGACCATAGGAGGGTCTCAAAAAAAACTATATCACCTACCCCACTAAGGGAATAAAGCCCCTTTGACTTCTACTAGCTTTGCGCTCCACTTCCATATTTCATGGAGACTTTACATTCGTTAAAAAAAAGCTACAACGTTTACTCAAAATTGACTCAATTGACCCCAAGGACACCTTCCCAACACCTAACCTGGTGGATAAGTGTGCTTTGAGAAAATAAGTGAATGCAAAATCTTGGTTGGTATAGTTGGCTACAGGTACAAAGAAGCGAGTTCACCATTGGGTAAGAGCTTGTGCATTTGAGTTAAATGGTATGCCTACACTAGCACATTTGAATGTATTTCCATTGGGTTCACATTGCTTTTGGGTATGGATTGGCTATGCCTTCACAGAACCAAAGTGGATTGATTCGACAAGGCCATTGAGTATGTGGATGATAGTCATGGAAAGAGGAATTTGCAAGGAAATAAGAATCCTACATCAATAGCGATGGTTACCTCTATGCAGGCTAAGCGTAGTTGCAGAAAAGGTTGTGTGACGTTTGCAGTACACATTTCTAGTGACAAGGATAAGGAGGTTGAGGATGCAGATGTATTAAGAAGGTACCCAATTTTGCAGCAGTTTCAAGATGTATTTCTTGAGGACATTACAGAGATGTTGCCTGACAAGGAGGTAGAATTTTCTATTGATTTGGTGCGAGGAGCAGCCCAGACATCAAAACCACCTTACAAGACGAGCACTCCTAAGTTGGTTGATTTAAATTTGCACCCGAAGGAAATGTTGGAAAAGTGGTACATTAGGTCGAGCGTATCACCTTGGGGTGCACCAGTGTTGTTCGTGAAGGAGAAATATGGTACCCTTTTCCAAGGATTGATGATTTGTTTGATTAGTTGATGGGAGCAGAAGTGTTCACTAAGATTGACTTGAGGTTGAGATACCATCAGGCACACATCAAGGAGGAGGATATCTTAGAGATTGCGTTCAGGACCAGGCATGGCATTATGAGTTTGTTCTTGTTCCTGTAGTGCCCACTCTAGTTTCCTGACCTTAATATGAGATTATCTTAGATACTTTAGTCTTTGAGGAACTCAGGTTGAGGATCCATAAACATGTCTCTATTATTAGTGAATGTAATGGTTATGCATGTTCTCTATTGATATTATGATGATTGTGGTATAAATGGTTATGTTTGTTATCTATTTGATGTTATGATAATGATAGCCATGATGGATGTGTCCCCTATGTTACCTATTTTCTTTAGTCCAGGCTTACAATGGACAATGATGTGAATGACTAGGAATTGTTAATGATGCTATTATGTAAACCTTGTTACTGGTGATTATTGAGTATGGCAGGAAACCATCAGAGGCACTCGCATATTATGATTTGATGAGAACTGGTTTGATGAAAATTCATATTATTTCATCTTTGAAAGTCTAAGTCGATCATGAAATCTGCCATATATGTTTAATTATATTCTGATGATATCTTAATGGTTGCAGGCATAGATTAGTTGTTTGAACGAATGACTCACATATGGGTGATGGGGTTGTACAGGTGGATGGAACTACATGGGATGGGTGGGACAGAGTCCCTGATCTCACCCACTAGCACTCCGGCTATGACTTGGGCTGGAAGGGTTGAAACACATTCACCTTGAAGATCACGATGCCATGAGGGCAGGTCCCAAAGTTGGGTCGCTCATGAGGAGTTTACCGGGGGGCGCGCATCAAGGCAGATTCCTTGATCCCCAACACCATTAGTCTCACTATAGCAGGCAACATAAGAGATGATAGTGGTTTATGACGTTGCACTATACCTTCCCCTCGTAGTCACTGGATGCTTGAAGGGAAAGTGGTGTGGCACCATTGGAACTTCAGGGAAATTTCTTGAAGGGCACGACCAACTTGGCACCCTTGGCATCACAAATAAACTATTAGGTGTGGCACCCTTGGAACTTCTAGGGAAATTCTTGAAGGGCACAACCAAACTTGGCACCCTTGGAATCATTAAAAAATAAATAAATATAAGTAAGGAATGAAAACTAGGTAAATTTACATCAAAGGTAAATGATAATTAGAAACCAAGGTAATTAAATCAAAAATAAAACTTGGAATAAGGAGGATCATAGGAAGAAATAAAATAGAGTACCTTAAAAACTCTACCCTTTCCATGTTGGGAAATACTAGGTAGATTAGGTGGTTTAATTAGGTAAAAGGGGAAAGATGAACATAATTGTAAGGATAAGTTTAATCCTAAACTAATTAAACCTAATTAAGAAAAGAGGAAGGTGAATTAAAATAAGAATAATAAACTAAATTTAGAGAAATGTAGAGAAGCTCCATGTGGCAACAACCAACATAAGAATATCCATCTAAGAGATAAACCTGAGTTAAATTAGGGAGTAGATTGGGGATAAAATCTTGACTCATTAATTGACTTCAAGTAATAAACACAATTTAAGGAATAAAAGGGGGGGATAAAGAGACAACTAGGAGAAGAAATAGGAATCTTGTGAGGTGAGGAAAATATTAGTTTTAAATAAAAAGTTAAGTAAATAATTTTGGGTGACCCTTGATGCGAGAGTGACACATGGGTAGGTGAATAATCAAGCTATTAAATTAAAAAAAATATATAATTATGCATGACATGCCAAGTGTCATCTATCAGGACTCTTATAAAAGAAAGGGCAAGCCATGGGAGAGGGGACTTTTTTGGGAACCCTATTGTTGGATGGATGATAGGATGTCAGAGCAGTGATTACGAAGCTATAGTGAGTTTGGTGAGGTAGAGGATTTTTAGAGAGGGGACTTTGGAGCTAAGGGTGCTATCCTCTACCAGCTAGATTCTTCCTCCATTGTACAACCCCATTGCAGCTTGGGGGTTCGTGGGGAAGAAGATTACCCAAGGAGTAGGCTGGGAGGTTAACCGGTGGGTCTTCGCATTCGGATCAAGTGCATCATCATTCAATCGCAGAAGTTACCGACAAAAAGGGAATACCAACAATTTACAGAGCAAGCAGAGTCTCTCCCTCTGGTGAACGGTAAATATGTATTTCGTTACTACTTGATCTTAGTTAAAAGTATGTAAATGTTGTGATATGTTCCTGAAATGAGTATCAGCAATGTGTGTGTTGAATGAATTTGAAATCTCAATGCTTTTCTTTTCTGGTCGTAATTGTTGTGTTAAAAAAAAATAATAAAAAAATAAACAAAATGAATGTATATAGTTTTAATATGGTCCTAATGTATATAGTTTTAATATGGTCTTTACAGAAACTTTAAAACATTAATTGATTCTCTAGCGAATTATGTGTTAAATAGACATTTGCAACACATGTAAAGTTAACATTTCAATTCACATCATTAGTTGAATAGGATTGCACATAACCATAGAAAACTCTGAAAGTAAAATAAATAGGTGTTTTAAAAGTTTTTACAAATCCAAGACACGTTTGGTCATCTGACCCAAAAACTCAAAATGCATGCAAAAACATCCTAGTTAGACCTAGTGATGCTCATGATAACAGGTCACATTGGTGCTATCATGTGCAAAAGCCTCATCCAATGGCTAGGAACACCAATAGTGTGGCACTACAGCCTCATAGGTAACTCCTCAATCTGGACATCTGGAATAATTAATCCCTCTATGCGATCCTGCAACTCTGCCAAGGTCTCAACCAAATCTAAGTCCTAGAGAACTACTCTCCCAATGTTTCTCCATGCTGGCCCACCGGCACCCTATCGGTGTTCCACAGGTCGAACAATACCCACTTCTGCATGTATGATAATGATGTTAGTTTAGTCTTGGAAACATTAAAAACACAAAAAACATGTAGAAACTTGAAAAATCATAAAACACTTTGGTCAAACAATTTACCTATAGCACCCCATTATGCTCCAACTGGTAGAATCAAGTCTGGATCTCCACGAAAATCCATCCTTGAGTATGGATGCTCCTCGATGACAAGGTGTTGTTGATAGAGCAAGTTGAAGAATGCAGTGGAAATAATGGTTGTTGACTGGCCCACATGTCGAGCCATCAATTCGACTGACCTTTGCATACGTGGATCTCTAGGACCAGCTACACCCAATGATACATGTTGCGGTTGTATCAATGGAATTCACTCTAAGGTAAAAGCGATTAATATCAAACCATAGAGAAATTCTTTGTCTTACCACTTTTTACCTTGGTCAGTTGTTCTTTCAATGAAGAAAGCACGACCTCACACCAGTTGAATACTTTTGGCTCTAGACACTCAAATGCATACTACATATATGATCTGTTCGCTAGATGTAGTGTCACACTGCCAGCCAACTTTGTGATTGTGAAGAGGACCGTTCTCAAAGGCAAATCACCTACATCCTTGATGTTTATTTCCCATCCTCGCTAGGTTGTGTACCTGGACGACAAAACTATTGAATGTAATCTCTCACCGATTCACCTCCACGGGAAAATCCAGAAAGTGAGATGGGGGCACCTCACCTCGACAATCCGGTAAGAAAGTAAATATCATCAATGGTAATAGGGACCATCTTGTCCCTTATGTGAAATATCTGATCTGTCAGATCCCATGCATGAACAAGGAACTACAATAGTTCTATTTGTTGCCTCATTACAAAGAACTTGAAGTATTTGAGTAACCCACAGTTTTTGAGGGCCTCAATTGTACCTGGATTGTTTAGGGCAACCATGTCTTGTTCTTCATGCTCTCTTTCTCGCCATGTAATCGAGATTCTGATATGATGAAAGCCTAAATTACAATCATAAGATTAGTTAGGATCCTTTCCATGCAAAAAACAAGACAAATTTTGGAGCAAACAAATAAAACAAATTGGGGAAACTTGCCCAGTGCAGCCTAGGCATAGAGGCAGTGCACTGCAGAGCAGGCATCCTTCTATCAGGTTGCTCTTTAGTGCAATTTTCGATTTGAAAGGCTGCGCTGATCCTAGGGCGAAAAAATCAAACCCCAGAGGCCCCAAAAAACCCTAAAACTTGCATGAAATAGAAAAATAATGACTTGAAAAGAAAGAGGAGGGGTAGATCTCCTACCTGGTCTGGATGGCACGAGAAATGGTCCACAAAATCTCTCACAATCAGCTAGCTAAGTTCGAGGTAAAAAACTAGCCTAGAGCACAAAATTAAATGGTAAGTCTCAAATGGTAAAAATGTCATGGTAAAAACTTGTTTTATGTTTATTTCACGCTCATTAATCGAGTAAACATTAGTATTTGCGTATTTTTACCTATGAAACAAGTATTTTTAAGCCGTTTGGTGGTGTTTTGAGTAGGTTTTTACAGCTGACTTACAGAATTTGACATGCTCGATTGTAAATTGTACCTTTGACCATAGAGCATACTTTAATCCCTTTTTCGATCTCTGTTAAATAACAAAAAAGGAACCCCTTTGGAGTCCTCTTTAAGCTCTTTTCAGACTCTCTAAACATAAAAATATTGTTGAGCGCTTGTCCTTTTCAGCTCGTTAACAAATTATAAATGACATCTACTCAGTATAAGTTTAACCCTTTTTCGAGCTAAGATAGATTAACTACGAAAAAGGAATTCGTTGACCGAACATGGTCAATAGGTTTTGTCTCATATTGTTTTACGCTTTTTCGGGATTGAGAGACAAATCAACAAAAAATAACTTGTGGAGTTTTCTTGTTGTTCTTTTTCAAACACTCTAAATATGAAAAGGACTGAGTTATCTTTGTCGTTAAACTCGTTAAAACATCAAATAGAAACAAACTTTTCCATTTAGACAAGGTCGAGTTTCACCTTCGCTAGACTCGTTAAAACATCACTGTTGGGCATGGAATTCCCTCGAGGCATGTTTTGGGGCTGAAAGGCCATGTTTTGACTGGATATTGTTGTAAAGTCTACGAATTGCGGGCGCAGAGCACGAAATGTATGATAGAGTCATAGGGTTGTTCACCCTAGTTTTGTAATGTAATGTCGGCCTACCCATGGTCCGCGGACCATGGGATTGTATAAATAGAGCGAGGCTCTAAGTGTAAAATATAACGAAGGAAGAAGCGAAGAGCAAGAGTCTAGGTGTCTAAGTGTGTCTTGGGTTGTAGAGTAGGAGAAGGCTCTGCAACTGAGTGCACAGAGGCCTAGTAGTCCGCAGCTGAGTGCGTGGACCCCTGCAACTGAGTGCGCAGGGCAGAGTCAAGTCTGTAACCAAAGAAGAGAATAATAAAGAAAGGTTTTGTTACCAACTCGTGTATCTTTTTTTGGATTAATGCATGGTTGATGTAATTTTCAAATATATTGTTTGTTTATTGTGCGCACATGTATGAATGATTTATATTGCTAAGTGTAACTTAAATGCATACAAATAAGCTAAGTTAATCAACTAATAGTAGAATACTAGTAAGGACTTGGGTAACAACAACGCTCGGCCCCCAAGTAGGCTGCGCGAAGACCGCATCTCAGGCTGCAAGGTACAGGTAAGTGTGCATAGCGACCTGTGCGCAGGGTCTAATGGCTGACCACTTGAACTCATCAGACATCTATAGGGTGCAGAAACCTGGTTCTAGCACCCTCCCATACTACTTTGGGTGAGACCTTAGTCTGCGCTCCGCGGGTTGTTGTTGAAAGGGCCAGTAGTACTGGGATTTGTTTGGCTAAATCACCTCCAAACTTGGGTCAGGTCCCAATAAGCCAACAAATGCTTCCGTTGCCAAGACCAGGATCTACATAAGATATGTCTGATGTCATGTCACTGAATCCGACAAAGAAATAAATTGAAGGGTGGTTGGACATAAAGATTCACGAGTTTAAGGCATAGGAAAATAGAAATCCGTGAGTTTCAAAGGAATAGTGGTTAGAGCGCTACTTATATATGGAAATCCAGAAAATTTTCTTTGCATCCTTCCCCTTTGAGGTATACAAGTGGATCACAAAGCTAGCAGATAGTCAAGGAAGATGTAGGCTCGACAAACTGATTGTGTGGACTCCAGAGTTGGTGTGCAGACTAGATGCATTGGAAGATAAGCATGTGTGCACTATGGACCATTAGCTCGATCGAATTATAGGAGGGTTTATCACTTAGTTCGCGGTAGATACTTCAGTCAGCTACAACGACGGGAAACGACACTTTCTCAAAGGACTGTGAAGTAAGTACATTAAATATTTGAACACTTGGATTAAAATTCTACTGCATGAAAAGTGGGTTATGTGAATAAATTGATGTTCAGGGCTACGCAAATTGGGAGGATCTATAGAAACGAAGGTAGCGCATAAATAGAAACTAGCCCCTTGATTTCACCTCGGTAAGAAGGCAAGGAAGAGCTTGCAAAGGTTTCACCAAGGAGTGTGATCAATCTGATAAGGTAGCGAATTCTGCGCATACCACCTCTACCTACACCACCACCAGTTTCACCATATTCACCCCCATCTTTGCCCACACCACCTCCACCACCACCACAATTCAATATGGCGAGAACAATAAAGTTGTCGGTATTCAAAGGAGTAGGGAACGAAGATTCGGACCAATTTTGGTTCGTGGTAAATGCTGTATGGGAAGCACAAGGAGTCACAGATGACAACATAAAGAAGGAGACACTAGTAAGCACGTTACAGGATGGCGCACTGACGCGGTACATTAAGCATTCTAATGATAATCCAAACGCGGGGATCACAGATATCCAAGCTACGCTAAACAAGGAATTTAGCAAGCCAAAATCGGAGACACAATCGATTATCGGGTTTAAGGAAATCACGATGCTTCCAGGTGAGACCCCCTAGGAGCTGGATCAGAGACTGAAGGGTATGATTCAT
>APFE030038183.1:0-44453 GCA_000404065.3 Pinus taeda
GTACGATAGAAGTATTTCTATTGGCTGAATCTTCAACATGATTTCGGGAAGTACATTAGATCCTACATTTCCTGTGCCATTGCCAAACTGACCATCAAGAAGCAAGTCCTCTATAATCCATTGCCTACCCCTAGTCAACCTTGGGAATCCATCTCCATGGATTACATATCGGTCGTTCCTTCTACTAAGCATGGAAATGACTGTGTTTTGGTGGTCATCGATAGATTCTTGAAGATGGCTATTATGGCAACCTACAAGAAGAATATCACAGTTGAAGACACTGCTAAGCTCTTCTTTGAACTAGTCTAGGTACACTTTGAGATCCCACAATCTATCATCTTAGATCGGGACAGAAGGTTCCTCAGTACATTTTGGTCCAGTGTTTGGTCAATGCTGGACACTAAGCTCACTAAGTCCACAACTTTCCATCCCCAAACTGATGATTAGATAGAGGTTGTCAACAGGATGATCGTACACATTTTGCGCATGTACAACTCAAAGCATCCATGCACATGGGATGTGTGATGCAGGTAATGTTCCCTCTGCGGACAGAGGCAACCCCTTTAGCCCTAGAGTGGGTCTAGTCATAGCAAGACAAAGACAATCACTAATTCCTTAAATAGTTATCGTTGAAGAGACCTACCTGATACCGGTGTTTGATGAAGTCTTCGTCATGTCGCTTCAACTATCACTTTCTTCTCTTTAATGAATGGTTCCCCTGAAACAACATATGAAAAAGAAAAAACACATAATAGAGCACAACAACGATGTATCTACTTATAGAGTCAAGGAACCATAAGCTATCAACATACATTTCGTACATGATATAGGAAATAACCATTCATTGTATTAATATAAACAACCGTAAAGCTTACAACCACTCCTTAACATTGCAAGCTTCCTTGAAGGGTCCAATCAGTATGTCTCCATAAGCATTCACTCTCAAAGGTCTCCCAGAAGGACTGACGACTCTCTCTCACACCCAAAAGCACAGTATGAAACTAAGGCAATCACAACGAGGCTTGCTTATTACAAAACCATTTCACACTATCAATCCACAAGATGAAAGGCTATTATCATCACAAGCTATTGCTAGACTATTAGCAATGCAAACTGTAAGCTATCAATCCAACAAACCAAGAACTAGCTAACTCAGAACTAAGAACTAGCTGATCATAGTCATGGAGGATGCTTTTATAAGAGGAGGAGCCTCCAAAAATGAAGGGAGAGGAAGCTTATCTTCATGGGAGGTTACTCAAAAGGCAGAACCACCATTTCAATGGAGGAGAGGTAAGCTTCTTTGACTCAATAACCAGAATGAACTAATTCGCCATATTTGGGTTGTCGCGGGTCAAACACTGAGACTCAAAGACGACGTCATGGGGCATTAGTTCATTCTAGGCTATCGTCGTAGGCAGGATAATGATGACCTGCGATGATTTGGAAACATAGGTAAAAAGGGGTCAACTTTAGGATTAAAGAGCTTAGGCAATATTCTTGAGTAATATGGAAGATTCAGACACATATTTTGGTATATGACAAAGAGCAGATGTCATTCAGGGACAAACCCTATCCAGGATCAAGGGATGCAGGGTCGGTGACAAAATACTTTGTAATAGGATGAGAGCCTCCCCTATGTCTAGCACAGCTATAAATGGCCTCTCCACAACTCGATTGGAAACAACCCCTTTCAGGTGGGCTTGGGATTCTAGCCACTATGTCCCATTGATGTGGCCATACCATTTGTAGTTACTTAGGCAGATTCTACTCATGTCCAGTCCGAAGCCGACAAGGCAAACAACTTCATTGAGCACATTCACCACATCCTCCAACAGGTCCATGATATATTGGACAAAGCCAATGCTAAGTAGAAGTAGCAACATGATCAACATCGGGTACTTGGAGAATAACAATTAGGGAGGATACCAATTAGGGAACTTGGGTCATCTATTATGGGTAAACATTTCCCACAACATACTTAAAGGGAGGATACCAATAAGTAGTATATTCAACATATTAAACAAGGCTTCTCTGGAAGAAAATGCAGGCCTATGTGGATCGGGAGACAATGTTACTTGTCACGTGGTTATACCTAAGCCAATAGTTATAAATGCAAATACAAGTGGGAGTCCAACTGGAGGAGGAATTCAAGTGATTAAATCTAGATGCAGCGGGATTGTAATATCTGCAACAACTATGATTTCAATAAGATGTGTAGAATTGTAATATCTGTAGAAGTGTTTCTGCAATAATTGCAATATCTGCAGCATCTAGGATTGCATTTGGTGTCGTTGTTGTGACTATTCTAAATATAAAAACATAATCCAATTCAAAATCAATGAATCTTATTCTTGACAACTTTTCTCAGTCCCCATCCACTGATATGGCTCTAGGAAAACCGGTTATGTTTACACCCAAATCTGATCATGCATTTGAGGATTGGATGACTAGTGCTCATGCATTGATTAATAAAGATTGTGAGCTTTGAAGGGGAGGCTTTGACACTGTGTACAAAGAAGTCCTAAGGTACAGACTAGTAGTTTCTATAAAAAATCTGATGGTTTCAAAGTTGGTTAAATCACAAGAAGAATTTGAGAAGGAGATACAAGTTTTGCACAGAATCAAGCATACAAATCTAGTGAATTTGAAAGGCTACTATTGGACACCACAATTATAGCTTCTTATATATGACTACATTCAAAGTGGAGTTTTGTATACTAGAATTCATGAAAGATCCCAAACGGATACCCCGTTAAGTTAGTCAAATCAGTTTAATATAAATTTGGGGACTGAAATGGGGCTTGCACATCTTCACCATGCTTATAGATAGCCAGTCATACACTATAACATAAAATCCATCCGTATTTTATTGGTTGAGAATTGAAACCCTAAAGTTGGAGATTATGGCCTTACAAAGTTGTTTCCCATGCTTGATATATACGTTCTTAGTAAAAAATACATAGTACATTAGGATATATGGCACCCTAATTTTCCTGTTAGAGCCTTAAGATAAGTGAAATATGTGATGTCTATGGATTTGGGGTGTTTATGTTAGAACTTGTTACAGGTAGAAGGCCAGTTGAATACATGGAGGATGATGTTGTGATCTTATGTGATAATGTGTGGTCATTACTAGATGAAGGAAAGGAACTGACTTGTGTGGATTCGACTTATTTTGCAAGCCAATGGAGGAATGTAACTTATTTAAGGAAGAATGGGAATGTAACTGACTTGTGTGCCTAATATTGATGGAAGAATGATCTTTCTTCGTTGAGGGTTGAGATGGCTCAACATAAGGCTGTGCCGAGTTTGAAGGTGCAAATTTGGTAGTAGGTGACAATTGTTTCTATGATTTATCCTGCTCATGATCTATGGTGGTATTGGATCCTTGGATTCTTTGTGGACTTTTCCTATATATTTCCTAGAAAAAAATATTTATTAAAAATAAAAAACATTAAAAGTTTAAATATAATATATCAATTTATATTAATTATGAAAACTAAACCACAAAATTTTCAACTTAACATTCTTATTGGGGTTTCCTTGCACCTTTTTGGATCAATTGATAGTATTAACATTAAGAGATAAGTTTTCCCAAAAAAGGCATTAAGGGAGAAGGTTACAAAGTTGAAATTCAACACATACATCGATGTTTCCTTCTCATTTTTCCCACTCTTGAAGTCTAGAGAGAGATAATACAAATAAAATAGAGAAATAAACCCTCTCAAAATCAAAAGGTGCATGAACGCATGACACTTAGGATGCAAGCAGTAACACGTATTTTTAAACTAGAACCCTTGCTCTTCACCATTACCAAACCCTCTTGTCCTTACCTGACCCTCTTTTAGGTTTCTTCCTTTGGATCTTCTTCACCCATTATTTGAGATTATAACAAAAATGTTGATATGCCATGACAAGGACAAAGTGTCAATGTCCAGGTTCTACTCTGTTGTAGGTGTGTAGGTTTTTCACTATCGTTCCTTTTTTACTTGCAATTTATTTATAGTATTTTCTCTAGATTTTTCTCCTTCTATTGTGAATTTTTTGATTTGGTTGGGCAACTCAAGCCATTCAACGAGGAAGAATTGAGAAGAAACGTGCCTTAGGTTTTGACATGAAATGACTTCCAGCAAGAAGTTATTGTCTATCAAAATATTGCCAGCAATAAAATAGATTAAACATTTACATTTGATAAGGTAATGTCGAGGACCTTCTCTCAAGATTAATGGTAATTGTGAGCTTGCCTTTAGCCCTTAAATAATGTTTATGTAGCTTTCCTTGGATGCAAATTTGAAGTTGTTTTTCTTTCGAGAGTTGTAGTAAGTGACGTCTATTAGATTTTCATTCGACAACTACTTGTAATCCTCTCTTTTAGTTTGCTATGCACAAATTGAAATTACTTCACGTCATTTAGTTATGATTCGATGGGAAAATATGAAAACTACTCCATGATGAATGCTAAATAATGAAAATTGTGCTCTGCATCACAATATTGGCATTCAAAGATATGTGCTATAGTTGTGTGGAAACTTAAAACTGTATCATATAAATGAGTTGTAGTGGAAAATTAGGTTGTTCCACCCCGATTTTATCTCCACGTGGTTTTCTTTTGGAAACCCTCCTTGCTTTGTAGGTAGAAAGTATTCATACACATAGAAAGGGTTTAAAGGGGTAGAGGAGGCCTTGTAAACTGATATATTTTCCAAAGTTTTTATATTTTTGGAGAATTTGTGTCATATTCTCTTTGTATTTAAAATATTTTCAGCAGTGTAAATTTATACCGATATAATTTTGGATCATTTAATGTTTAGAAAAGAAAATTTTTTCAACAAATATGACCTTCAAAATGCTCCGAGATCTAAGTCCAATATTTATTAACTAATTCCTACGAGCTTGAGAAAAATTTTAATGGTGTATAACCTCTATAAACATCTTAAACAAATGACCTTAACCACAAGAAAATTTTGAATTGTTTTTAACAAGTTCCTTAAGTGACAAGTTTTGACTCTTTTGCAGTTTTTGAACCTTATATCATACAAGTTTATCAAAAGGATGTACATTAATAACCCCAAATTTATCAAAAAATATCAAGAAACAGATATCTCCTTCTAAATCACTGCAATTGGCCTTGGCTGAAACTTTGAAAGGATGAAAAGTGAAGTAATAAATTGCTAATGAAGAACTAACCACTACTCAAGTAGCAGCAGGCTATTGGGAAAAATATTCAATAATTAATGAGTCAAGGAGAGTATGGTCTTGTGGATTTGTAGTAAGAGGCCCCTCTGAGATGGCATAGTCTCATTTTTTACATTAGATTAGAATCCATTATGGAGGATGTAACCATTCAAAATTGACTTATTGGGTAGTTTCCGGGTATGTTTATATAATTAAACAAACTCAGAAAAGATACAATTTTAAATGGGAAGGATAAATAACTCACATCCTCTTCAAGTTGAGAATGGTAAAAATTAAAGTTGTTGTTGTTCTTGCATCGTTTCGATTCATCTTCAGTTTTAGTAGCCTATAAATTTCATTAAATCATGGATATCTCTCTCTCTCTCACACACAAACAAACACACACATAACACTTTTGGTCTTAAAATAACATTCTACATGCTAATTCAATTATATATCGATGTGTATGTGTGAATATAAAGAAAAAAACATGTTTTTACCATCTTCACCCAGAAAACGTAAGAATTATCTTACCCCTAAATTAGTTAGTTCTCCATAGTTGAATTTATCTTATAGAGGCAACTCTTGTAAAAATGGACATCCTCTTTGTTGTTTTTGAGAATGCCTAGGAACAGAGTTTCGATATTGAATTAGATGGTATGAAAAATCCAATTCAATCAAATATAGGTATTTAAATACAACAAAAACAAATTAAAGCAAATGAAGATGAAAATAACACAATTTGAAATAACAAAATCCTACGCTTAATGGAATTATAGCATGTGGAAGGAAACAAGTCTCTAAAGTAATGCAAGTTTTTATTTTGTTGAGAGTTGTAAAGTGATAGTAGTAGTAGTCAAGTTATTTTTGTCTATCTTGATACCTGCAAAGCCTTCCTCCACTTTCTGTGGAGGAATTTCTGAGTGAATCAGATTCCATCACTACTTAAGGGAGTCAGTCTCTAATTTGAAACCATGAATCACACCATACTGACCTAGAGTCTATTATGTCTGAGGACCCTTCTACTGAAGGTCTAGTACCTCCTTGTAATCCTCCACTTGCAGATCATCCTGGGCCTATGTTGATTTAGGTAGAACCCTTACCTTTAGTGTCTTTCTTGGTTTCCCCTTTGAACATCCCCATGAATGCTGGCGAGTCATGGTCTTCTGTGGACATCCTTTCCCCACCGCCATTTAGGCCGCCTATCTCAAGTTCCACACCTATTGTGGGTCATCCTAATGTGAAACCTATGGTTCATCCATGAACCTCAGCTGCAGCCACTTGGGATAGTTCTCAACATTATGTTATCTCCACGGCCCCTATTCCTTCCGTGACTGCTCCTAGTTTTCCACATTTGATGGTCTTCAACAACTTATTTGGTTGGAATCCATTGCTTGGCTCAGATCCCCCACCACTATAGAGTGGGGGTAATATTTTTGGTACTTATCCACCCATTGGGGGCATTCCCGCACCCATGAAATATGTGGATCAATAGGGCCCATATCTGATTGATTCTTTTCCTATCAGTGGTTACCCCATTGGTGGTGGTCTCATACCTAACCCATCTTATGTGGCTACTAGTGCTCTATTCTCTAGACCCATTATATCTCCTTAAGGCATCCCAACTCAACCATCTACACCTATTGGGGAAAACCTCTTCTTGTGGGCAACACGTTAGTTAGTAGGCTTCCTCAAGTTGGGGTCATGCCTTATGGCCCATCACTTTACATAACCCCACCATTACCTCATGGAATATATTATCCATCACAATCTATATACCCTATCGGGATCCCGTTTATGGGAGGACCTCCTGGTCCCTATAGTCATTCTACTCTACATTGGTATGATTTAACATTACCCGCTCCATTTCCTTTCTTGGCTACAATAGACATCTCAAATCTATACAAGTTGAAAAATGATCCCATCAACCATAACTTTCCTTGGCCTCTAACCTCTCGCAAAGTTTTCGCAAGAATTCCTCAGCTTGAAGGAAAGAAGGAAGCCCGAGCATTCTTTTTATGGTAATTTTCTTGATCATTAATCCAAAAAACCTCAAGTTTACTTCTTGAGGCTCATTAAGCTTACACGAAGAAGAATGAGCATTCTTTTTATGGTATTTTTCTTGCCATTTAATCCAAAGAACCTTGAGTTTCCTTCTTTAGGCTCATTAAACTCCTACAAAGAAGCTCTGAGCATTATTTTTTTAGTATTTTTCTTGCTCGTTAGTCTGAAAAGCCTTGACTTTACTTCTTCGGACTCGTTAAACTCCTATGAAGAAGATCTGAGCAACTCTTTTTCTCACTCGTTAAAGTGAAAAAGATAGTTCGGGTTTTCTTCATTTGACTCGGTTAACAAATTTTATGAAGATCATCAAGTTTGCTCCATCCCCTCATACTCGTAACAAAATGAAGAAGACGTCTATTGAGCAGAGGTTTCTCACTTTATCTGGAGTCAATGGAATAACTTACGGAAAAGGAACTATGTCAGGTATACTATTAACCCTTTGTCGCACCGATCATCAACCATGACAAAGGTACCCCCTTGCATTTGTCTTCACGATATTTTCATACTCTCTAGATGTGAAGATACCACCGAGTTTACTATTTCTGGACTTGTTAAACTTAGTCAGATTGGGGAAAAAATTGGAAGAAAGAATATCCATTACTATCTATATTGATCGAAAGTTTTATGGTAGCATTCTACTATCCATCCCTTGAACATGGAACTTATCTAGCATATTCCTCTTTTGTGAGCTTCTCTTTGAGCCTTACCATCCTATGAGTTTAGCCTTGATACCCTAATGTCCCTAAATCCTTGTATCCTAACACTCTTTGGTGTTCTTGAGTCTAAAATTCCTAGTATTTTTGGTATCATGCCTTCTATTTTTCAAGGGATTATCTACTATTTGTTGACCTCATCAACCACTATATCATGTTTCCATTTGACCTCACTCTATTCACCTTGTTTTTCCAGATCACTGCAAAATCAACAACTTTTTTACCATTTTGTGTCAATTGATTTGGGACTCCTTCTTTCCCACCTTTGACAGATCCCTTCCTATCGACTTCAAAAAATTATCTAGGAAGTGGATCGAGAAACACCACTATACCCAGGAGCTTGTCATTCTTAGTGGCAAGTTTCCATGTGCTTGATAAGGGTTTTTCATTATTAGCTCTTGATTGAATGATCCTATGAGTGTTTGACCTCAACTCATTTATTCACTCTCTCTAGATTATACTGAGCATCTTGGAGACCATAATCCTTATCGATGGCCATCCTCACATCTGTTAACAATTTTCGTCATTGACTGGTAATCAGATGAATTCTCACATGTTCAACATCAACTCATTTATTCACATGTATAATTATTCTATTTTGTGATGGTGATGAAGAAGTTGGGTAGAGGCTTACATCTCTCAGCGTTGTTTTCTTTCCCAAGCTGTGTATTTTGTTTTTGGAGATAGCTTATCTCAGTCTGACTACATCACGACAAAGTTCCACATTGTACTTACTAGTGGACATGATCTCTCGTCTTCTATATGGATCCATAATGTATTTTTATAGCTACTGAGCTTGGGAATGCCTGATTCAGGACATGATTTATATATGTGACACATGTTTTATGTTGTTTGCAAGCCTCCTTTAGTTCTAATGCTCTGAAACTCTCTCTCCTTGGTTATTTTATAAATTATTTCATACATCGCCTTCTTCTCTGACCTCACACTTTAGGGGGCATCTGTTATACATGAAAATATCTCATCATCAACTCAGAGGAGAATACTATGTTGTTGGTTAAAACACCCCATTCTCTTATCCTATATAAGACTATAATACAAGTTATGTACATGAGGAACACTTTATCCTAGTCTATAGCAAATATTCCCCTTCATCTAACTTGTGTTTACCAAAATTCTCACTCAATTATGAAGAAAAATGCTTGAGTTAACTAGACTTTGACACTCTTTTTCACTTTCGGAAAATCATATGGTGGAATGTGATCTCTTTATCCTCGACTTTAGTTCTTTCCTAAACAATAAAAGCATACAAAAGTGAGAAATATCCATAAGCCATGGGGAAGATTTTTCCAAAGCACCAAAGCATCTCAAAAGTGGCAAAAGACATTTTTATATGAGGAAACATTATTCACCCAAAATCTTTTGCCCAAATTGAACTAATGAGGAATTTGGGAAATATTCATAGCTTTCAGTTGCTTATATATTAGAGGCTTGACCATTGAGAAAGGGGTGGAAATTCTTGTGTTGTCACGGTGCTGAGATCTTGTTGGGTTGTGTTATATTCTTTCCATGACTAGCCCACATAGTTAACCGGGGGGTTAGAAGGGGGGTAGAGCCCCCCCTTCGTTGCACTGATTCCGTAGCGAGGGGCGTCACAGGGGGTTTGAGGGGTGCAAGTAACCCCACTCTATGGGGTCTAGGGTAGTGCACTGGGAAATTTTGTTTTTGGACCCTGTATTAGGTTGGGCGGACCTACCTATGGTTTTGTGCATAATTTTTCGCACATGCTTTTGGCCACGATGGTTTTCGGTCCATGGTATTGGATGCTTTAGCATGTATAAATATGTATTGTAACATTGAAAGGAACATAATGAAAAATCAAGCTTGTAGTCCCAGTTTTGGGATCCAAGGGAAAATCTCTGTGTATATGTGCTTTATGTGTTATGCTCTCACATTGTTTATTTTCTGTGTTTTAGAATTCGTATGTAGGTAATTTTTGTACGGGGTTAAAACCTACATTTGGTATCAGAGTTTTTTTGGATTCAAGGGGACACCTTTGTTGCTGAGGAGTTTCGCTCGAGCCTGTGGTAGACCCTGTTTAGTAGGAGATCTACAGGATTGATTCTGGTGTTGAAAGAGGATGGCGAGCAGTGGAAAGATAGAGATCGAGAAATTTAATGGTCAGAGTTTTGAGTTGTCGAAACTCGAGATGGAGGATCTTTTGGTGGATAAAGATCAGTGGATCGCAGTAGATCCGGGTACTAAATCAATGGGAGTTTTTGATGAAGAATGGAAGAAGTTGGATTGCAAGGTAAAGAGCACAATACGATTGTGTGTCTCATATTAAGTATTGTTGAATGTGTCAGGGGAAGCTATGGCAAAGGATTTGTGGGACAAATTAGGGACTTTGTACCAATTTAAGTCTCTAGTGAATAAACTATTCCTATGGAAAAAGTTGTATAATTTAAGGATGAAATATGGAGACTTGGTGACAGAGCATCGGAATGCATTTGATACTGTGGTAAGTCAGTTATTATCTATTGATATTAAAATTTTAGATGAAGATAAGTGCATCAGTTTGTTGTGTTCTCTACAAGATTTGTGCGATAGTCTTGGTATTGCAATAGGTAGCAATGAAACTACCTTGCAGTTTGATGAAATAGTCTCATCCTTGCTGATGGAGGAGATGATATAGAAAAATATGGAGAACCGGAATGGTGATGCCTTATCTATACGAGGACGGTCCTAGAATAGAAACAAAAATATGTCATCAAGTGGGAGATCTAAATCTCCAGGAAAACCTGTAAACGTTGTTTGCTGGAAATGTGGAAAGGAAGGGCACTACAAAAGGGACTGTAAATCTAAAGCTCTCAATACAGGAAAGGGATTTGACAATGCTCCTTCTTCACAGGCAAAAACCACCTCAGATGAAGGTGGGGATGTGTACTTGGTTTCTTCAAGTACACATGTAGATCATGAGGCATGGTTGATTGACTCAGGTGCATCCATTCACTTCACTCCCCATAGAGAGTGGTTCTATGAGTATGAGAAATATGATGGTGGTGTTGTATTCTTAGGGGAGGATAGGAAGGCTAGAACCATTGGTCACGGAAAAGTAAAGTTGAAGTTGCAAGGTGGAAGGGTTAGAACACTTCCACGTGTTCTACATATTCCTGCATTGGCCAGAAATCTAATTTCTGTAAGCAAGATAGATGATGCAGGTGTAAAAACAGTGTTCGAGAAGGATACCTACAAGATGGTTCCGGGAGCACTAGTATTGATGTGGGGAGTTCAGATTGGAACTCTGTAAAAGCTGCAAGGTAGCACTGTTGTGGATGGGTGCAACAGTTATGTGGTTCTTGAAAGTGGAGTAGAAAATCCAGTGGTCTTTGGAGAGAAGACCACGCTGTGGCATCAAGGCTTGGACATATTGGAGAGAAGGGCCTTTGAATACTTCATGGTAAAGGTATGGTAAAAGGTATGAGTAATAGCTCTCTGGATTTTGCTTTCTATGAAAATTGTGTATATGGGAAGTAGAATCAGGTGAGTTTCCCCTCTGGTAGTAAGATGGCAAAACAGATATTAGAGCTTGTGCACAATGATGTGTTTGGACTTGTGAAGGTTCCATCACTGGGTAAGTCTATGTACTATGTATCATTTATAGATGACTTCTCAAGCAATACATGGATATATTTCCTTAGGAATAAATATGAAGTCTTTGACAGGTTTAGAGAATTTAAGGCTCTGGTGGAAAACCAGACAGAGAAGAAGATAAAGGTGCTGAGGACAGACAACAGTGGAGAGTTTTGTAGTAACGAATTTGAAGAATTATGTAAGAAGTGTGGTATAGCACGACAGAAGACTACTCCATATACACCTTAGTAAAATGGAGTTGCAAAAAGAATGAACAAGACATTGGTGGAAAGGGTAAGAAGCATGCTCAGTGGTGTCAAGTTAGGACAAGAATTCTGGCAGAGGTAGTGGAGACTGCATGTTACCTGGTCAACAGATCAGCTTCATCAACATTGGAAGATAAGACTCCACAAGAGATATGGACTAGTGAGAAACCTTCTCTTTTACAACTGAGGGTATTTGGATGTGACGCATATGTACATGTTCCAAAGGAGAAAAGAACCATGTTGGATAGTAAATTTGAAAAGTGCATCTTTATTGGATATAAGGATGGTTTAAAGAGTTATAAGCTTTGGAACCCAGTAACAAGGAAGGTTGTGTACAATCGAGATGTGGTGTTCAGAGAGGTGAAAGATGTTATTAAACATGAAGTCCAAACAAAGGAGCCTGAGAAGATAGAGTTTGATCTTAAGGAGGAAGAATTAGACTCTACAATAGAGGATGAATCAGAAGATGAAGAGCCACAAACTCTGAGTGTGAGAAGATCAGTTCGAGAAAGAAGGCAGCCAGAAAGGTATAGTCCATTTACTTTCAGTTCAAATTTTACTTTATTTGTTAGTGATGATGATCCCAAAACTGTGAAGGAAGTTGTAGATTCAAAGGATGGAAAACTCTGGAAAGAGGCCATGGTTGATGAAATGGCATATTTGCACAAAAATGAGGCTTGGGATCTAGTGGAGTTTCCAGCTGGAAGGAAACCCATTGGCAGCAAATGGGTGTTCAAGAAGAAGACAAATGCAGAAGGAAAGGTGGAGAAATATAAAGCTCGATTGGTAGCAAAGGTTATTCCCAGGTGCCAAGAATTGATTTTGGTGATATTGTTTCTCCTGTTGCCAAGGTAGATTCTATTAGATTACTTTTATCTATTGTTGATGCTTTTGATTTTGATGTAGAATAGATGGATGTGAAGACAGCATTTCTTCATAGGGATCTGGAAGAGGAGATCTACATGAATAAACGTGAAGGTTTTGCAGTGAAGGATAAGAAAGAAATGGTATGCAAGTTAAAGAAGTCTTTGTATGGGTTAAAACAAACACCAAGGATGTGGTATCAGAAATTTGATAAATTTATATGGGGACTTGGCTTCACCAGAAGCAAAGCAAATCACTGTGTGTATTTTAAATTAATTGGTGACAATGTTATTTATCTAGTCTTATATGTGGATGATATGTTGCTGGTTGGAAATGACAAAGAAATTATCTAGGATTCGAAGACCCAATTGTCCTCCAAATTCGACATGAAAGATCTTAGTGTTGCAAACTATATTTCGGGCATGGAAATTAAAAGAGATCGGGAAAAGAGGAATCTTTGGTGAAACCAGAGGAAGTATGTCGAGATGATATTGCATAGGTTTAATATGCAAGATAGTAAACCGGTGAAGGTTCCTATTCATGTAGGTGTAAATTTATCTGTTGAACAGTGTCCCAAGACACAACAAGAGGAAGAGGACATGTCCCATGTTCCATATGCAAGTGTAGTTAGTAGCCTGACGTATGCGATGGTCTATACTAGACCAGACATTGCACATGCATTGGGAGTATTAAGCGGGTTTATGTCAAAACTAGGGAAGGAGAATTGGATAGCAGTGAAGCGGTTTTTAGGGATTTGCGTGGCACTAGTGATTATGGTTTGTGCTATCAAGGAAGACCAGGATTGGATAGAGTGTTGGATATTCGTGGCTTTGTTGATGCAGATTGGGCTGGAGATCTGGATCAAAGAAGATCTACAAGTGGGTAAGTGTTTAACCTATTTGGAGGTGCAGTCAGTTGGATGAGTAAGAAACAATCTGTAGTGGCACTATCAACTACATAGGTAGAATACATGGCAGGCACTCATGCAAGCAAGGAAGTAGTTTGGTTGCAGAGATTGCGTTCAAGTATGGGGTTAGTACAGAGAGCTATAAGGATATACTGTGACAGCCAAAGTGCAATTTTATTGGCAAAGAACCCTGCATATCATTCAAAGACAAAGCACATTGATGTTCAGTATCACTTTGTGATGGATATGATAGAAGACAAAATGGTGTTGCTGGTAAAGGTGGACACTTTGGAGAATACTATAGATGCATTGACAAAATCTGTGAGATCTAAGAAGTTCTCTTAGTGTAGAGAAACAATGGGCGTTGCGGGGCTGGATAAATGCCTAAGCTCTCTTGTGGCCCCCTATGGAAATAAAACAAGTGGGACAATGTTGGGTTGGGTGGACCTACCTATAGTTTTGTGCATGACTTTTCGCACATGGTTTTCGACGTGATGGTTTCGATCCATGGTTTTGGACGCGATGGTTTTTGGTCCATGGTATTGGATGCTTCGGCATATATAAATATGTATTGTAACATTGAAAGGAACATAATGAAAAATCAAGCTGGTAGTCCCGATTTTGGGATCCAAGGGAAAATCTCTGTGTATATGATTTTTATGTGTTATGCTCTCGCATTGTTTATTTTTTGTGTTTTAGAATTCATATGCAGATAATTTCTATACGAGGTTAAAACCTACAGATCTATCTTGAGAGGGAGAGTTTTTGATCTAGGAGTTGGGGGAGGTGTTGCTACAATTGCATCTGATGGTTGTAACTTTCCTCCAACTCCTTTAATAATATAGATCAATTGTTCTTCCTTCCATATGTTGTTATTCATTGTTTACTTCTTCTATTTAACTAATTAATGTATGAGATTTTGGTTCATATTTATTTATTCAGTAATATTTATATGTTTTTCATAGTTTCGATTATCAAGATATTATATTGTGAAGGTTTCTTTGTTCTCTTTCTTATGTGTAGGACTAAGCTTTGGAGCTAGCTAGGAGCGCTTCCCAGTTACACTGAAAACTCCAACAAGACTTGCATGATAGGAATTCCTTCTCTTCTTCTTAATCTCTACTCTACATCTTGATCTACTGAGAATCCTGAGCCTTAGAACAACCTTTCTCTTACTCGGTCTACCCTAGGTTTCCAAGATAACCTGAGAGGGTTTTCAATTTATCTAATCGTGCATTAAATCCTATAGAAAAATGATATTTAGAAACTATAATATATTTCACTATCTAATTGAAATTAGTAAAATGAACCCATGAAGGGGGTCATAAATGGAAATAAAAGTACAACTCTAAACAAGAAGCCAAAAGTGGATGTAACCATGGATGCAAATTTGGGAGTATAATTGGATGTTCAACTAGCCATCAAAACGAGATGAAAACAATGACACAAAAATGATTTTAAAGTATAATTAAAAAAGGGTGCAACAATACACACAAATAAGGGAACAAAATAGGGCATACAAAAGGATACCAAATTGGGCGCAAACAAAGATGCAATAATGGACACCAAAATGAGGATGCAAATAATGGTGTAAAATTAGGATGCAAAATTGGGTGCAAAAAGGATGTAATAAAAGACACTAAACAAGATGAAAAATGGGACTAAAAAAGGGTGAAACCAAGGATGTCATATTTGATGCCAAAAATGATGCATAACTAGATGCAAATTCAAACTCAAATCTGGGTGCAAAATGAGATGCAAATGTGTGTTACACAAAAATATTGTCACCATGACTATTTGCAGTCAGTATGGGTCTATCATCACTTATACTGTCCTCCTAAGCAAGTCTCACACCTCATCTCTTCATGTAAAGCTTTGAAATGAGAGAAAGACATTAAAAATCAATAAAGCTCTGGTTCTGCACTTTTTCTCACTTTTGCCTACGGGCCCGCACCCTTTGTTCATGTTACCTGCATATCTGCACACTCTGTCTGTAAAGGGGTGGGTGCGTACCCCTGTGAAAGTAAAAAAGGTGCGAGTTTACTTTAAAAAACTCACTTTGCGTTAATTCTAGATGATTCTAGAAGGAATTTTGACGTGGATTGTTTTCATATCCATTTACCCTTTTGAGTAATAACAACCTAAATAACACAGCGCTTAATTAAAATTTATCTAGTAATTTTTGCATTTTTACGCCGTAATGCGTTTCCCTCTGAAATGAACTTTCCTAAAATCTACCTGTCATACTTGTGTACTGTCAGATTATGTGTTAGACAATTATAAGATTGTTAATCGTTCGATCAAGGGAAGGGAAGGGAAGGTAGTTGAAAGGTTGCAACTGTTCACCATATTTGAAACAGTTTCAAGATTTGACTGTGCCCTTTTCGTCTTCTCTACTCTTGCTTCCCCTGCTGCCTGACAGACCTCTGAAACGGGCTCCATCGAATCTTTGGGGCAAATTTTATCCTCCATGGCTTTTGAATATTTAGCTGTTTCCTTTTGTTAAAATCTTTCAGTTTCAGCCCCTTTACCGCAGTTCCATTCTGGATTACCCTCCGAGATAAAAAAATAAAAAAAAATAAAAAAAAAGCTATCTGCCTGAACTGGATCATAGATTCTGCCAGGGATTTGGGGTTTTGAAGGCTGCTCAATCCGCGGTCTGTGGGAATAAATGGCATCTGCGCTGATTAGCGATCTCTGTGTTCCGAATTTGCACGGATTTTCGCAAGATAAGAAGAAGAGTCAGCAGGGGTTGCGGTCAGGGTTTGCGCTGAACTTGCATTGCGCTATGATATTGTGGCCCATTGTCAGGTACTCACCCATCTTCCATTTTTTTCATTGTCGTTAAATCCATCTTAACTGGTAAGTATATTTACCGATTATACTACATCTTTATTGCAGGGAGGGGCAAATGCAGGTCACACCATATACAATAGCGCGGGAAAGAAATTTGTTGCACCTTGTCCCTTCTGGAATAGTGAATGAGAAAGCCCTATATGTTATTGGGAATGAGAGAAGCAGAACTTGCAGGGTCGTTAATTGGAACGACAAAAAGAGGGATTGGTCCTTGCTATGCAAGCAAGGCAATCCAGAATGGTATTCGGGTAAGTGATTTGAGGCACAGGGATACATTTCCTGAGAAGTTGGATATTCTTTTGCATGATGCCCCATCCCTTTTTAAAGGCTTTGAGTATAAGAAAAGCATGTTACAGACTGAAGTGGAGCATCACAAGAGATATTCTAAGCAAATAGAACCTTATATTGCTGACACTATTCATTTGATGAATGATGCATTCTCAAGCGGGAAGAAGATTTTGGTTCAAGGCGGCCAAGCGACCAAAAAATTCAACATTCTCATCTGGGATCAAGGCCCTTGCTGATTATGTGCGCAACAAAGGGCTCAAACTGAGGATATATTCAGATGCCGGGTACGAATTGTAGGAAATTCTCTGGAACTCTCGCACCATTCTCAAAATTTCAAATGAAATCTCTCTACTATTCTCCCATTATTGTTAATGTGGATTTTTCTAAGCTTTTATGTACTTTGCAGGTTCCATACCTGTTCAGGGAAACAGCCAGGCTCATTGGGATACGAGCAAATAGATGCAGATACATTTGCTGAATGGGTACATTTTCCTCTTCCTACAGTTCCATAGTGGTTTACATTGTAAATTTGATTTTTTAAAATTATTTTACAGACTAATTCTCCTACACCTCATGACAGGGGGTTGATTATCTAAAATATGATAATTGTAATACTGATCGCAGCAAACCAGAAGTGTGGTAAGTTTCTGTTTCTAATCTTCAATCCAACTCTCTTATTTTTGATGGACCATTAACTGTTCCTTTCCAACTTGGATAGAACTCAAATTTCCAGGCTATCTACCATTCTCTTCTCAATTCTTTACTGCTTGCTATGTAATTCTTTGTCTCTGCAGTTATCATCCCCTTTGAAAGGGTGGGTGTTTATGGATTGGAAGTAAAGAATGCATTCAATCCTTTCTGTTAACAAACTTCAAATTTGTTGATTGTTTCCTGATGGTCCATCTCTATTGCTTAAGTGGATTGTGGTTCTTGTTCTCTGAGAAGCTGCCGGATCAGTTTTAGGGATTTGTAAAACTGTAACTTTGCCTGATTAATATCATTACTAGAATTTAACTACTGACTGCAACATGAAAGAGAATGCAGTTTATTTGGGGATCCAGGAATTGGGAAATTGAATCTGTGTGTTAAATTCTAGGTACCCAAGAATGAGGGATGCACTTCTGAGAACAGGACATCCAATATTTTATTCATTGTGTGAATGGTAGGTTTTGATTTCAGTAGATCTTTATGAAATCAGTAATAAGTTCTATATTTCTCAATCATTGATGTCATAATTTTGATATCTTCAGATGCAAACTATTCTTTTTGCAGGGGAAGAGATCATCCTGCTACCTGGGGAGCCAAAGTTGGAAATAGCTGGAGGACGACACAAGACATTAACAATAGTTGGATTAGGTGATCATAGGCTCTACTGTCACACCCACTTCATGGATTGCTCTACTTGTAAATAGTCAGAGAACATTGTATGTTGGACTGATTGTTTTTGGCCTGGGGCCAACTGAATGGTTCATCTGGTGCAGCATAGCTTCTTGAGTGGATCTGAATGACAAATGGGCACATTATGCAGGACCAGGTGGATGGAATGGTAGGGCTCCATTCCAATTTCTATGCCATATATAAAACTGGTTACGATATATAATTTTACTTTTTGATCAATGCTATTCCAAGTGATTCATTGGGCATTCTGTGGATCAGATCCTGACATGTTGGAGGTAGGAAATGGCAAATTAAGAAGAGAAGAATATCGGTCACATTTCAGCCTCTCGGCGCTGATGAAGGTACTTATCTTATCTTGTTCTTTGTTCCTGCTGATATGATGATGATGATATCGGCCTTGCCCTTAAATATTCTACTCTATTGTACCAAGTTAAATTAAACCCTTTTTTACCATTGAATCATGCATAGCTATATGCAGGCACCATTGTTGATAGGGTGTGATGTGAGATCTATGAGTTCTGGGATTGTGGAGATCCTTAGCAATGCAGAGATGATTGCAGTCAATCAAGGTGAGAGAACTTTTAGAATTTGTGATCAACCATTAACTACAATTATAATATATATGCTTCTTTCAAGGTGTAGTCCAAGTAGTTAACACTCATCATTTTTACTAGGCTGACACCTCATGCTTTTGTGTTATCGTTATCCTGTGCAGATCCATTGGGAGTATGATCCGGATTTAAACATGAACGCAATAGATTACAGAGATAACCATAAATAAGGAGATGCAGCGGAAATAATACTTCATTTCATTAATGGAAAATACCGAAATATGCTTACAACCAGAATTGGAAATAAACCAGCTAGGACGATGGTAGCTTATCTCTGAGAAGAGATGTGCGGCTACATGTCTCTGAACTGTTCCGAACTTGTGTTACAATGAGGCTCGAAGGCCTATTTATTATTGAGAAACAATGGAAAACCCTTCACATTCCAAAACCGACCCTTAGAAGATGAAACGCCAAATTGTGGGCCCCGTTTTGGGTAAATTGGTACATCAATTTCCTGGGGTCGTAACTTTGGCATACGATCTCCGTTTGACGCGTATGATAGCTCGTTAGATCCCTCTTCCTCCTCGTCGCTTTCAATTCTAATAACTTTGCCCTTTTCTTCCATTGTGAGCTTGCTAATGTGCGGATTTCACGGCGAACTCCTTACCAGTCCTGGTATCTGGGGGTCCTTCTTGGTCCCCAGCGTCCTCTATGATTTAGGGAGTTTCGCTGCCTGTGGCATGGGATTCTGTGGAATCTCCTTGGTGGGGTTTATCGGCCAGAGGAATGACTCTTAGAATTCCTTTGGCATTGCCTGAAACCACAAGCTTTCTTCCATTAGTTTGTCATTCATCTTGCTCCTCTCGTCTTGAACCCAGGGCATCCTATTCTTCGAATGATCAAGCTTTGTTGTGTGCCCCTTTACTTTCTTGTTATATATGATTTCAAATTCAAATTTAGTCGTTCACCCTCTTCGTATCTCATTAATACGATTTTGGCGGTTACCCTTACGCCTTAATTGCTCGCCGCCCGCTCCTCTGTGTCTTAAATGAGACATCTTATCATGAACAATACCTGCCACAGTCGCCTTCCATCCCTTCCCCACAGCAGTGTAGCCCTTGGTACGTAGTTGTGTCCTATGCATTTGACTGGCCTTGCGTACCGCGACCAAATCACATAGCTTTCCTTCAACTTGTTTTATAGTCCTGCGCCCTCTTCCAACTATGTGAAGTGTTGAAACTAGGCCTCCTACAGATAGTTAGGTGGTCACACCCGTCATGTGAGCCTTCTGCTTCCCTACTAGCCTAGGCTACAGACACCATTCACATTCCTTTCAGTTTGATAGCGTATTGTGGTTTGTGCTCCCTTGGGCACTAGGTTACAGTCACAACCATGCTAGCAGGGTTGCGGCTTCTCTTAGTAGTGTAGGAGAGCCGACCATGTCCGATCCCCTCAATGAATCTCTCGCATGGCCTATGTGGGTGACTTCTAATTTTATTTTATTAATTTCTTCATGTAGCCTCACACTTTCCTTTCGTAGTCTGGCCCCCATTTCCTCTAACGCGCAAAGTTTCATTCTGCCACGTCGAACGGCTTCCCATAATTATCGAATCCCTTCAAACAGGTCTTCGTGTTTAGGTTGGACTGTAGGGGTAATGGCCCATCTGGCCATGGATAGAGTTCCCTTGGCATACCCTGCATGGTGTATGGCCTTATCGGCCCAACAGGCCCTTGTTACATGCAAATTCAGTTGGGTTGAGAGTTGCGCAAAATACAACCGTACCCTTCGTGGTTGCCGTGCACATCCTCCCAATCCATACCTGGAACTGCCTTCTACCTCTCAGCTTCCTCTATGCACACCACCTTGATGCACACGGCGCTTCTTCCGACACACGATGCTGCTTCTGGGCTACGATTGAGATGCCAAGGTTGATGGACTGCCCCTCATTTCCTGCGCCATTATCCATTAGCCGTTGTCTTAGTTTAGTGGTCACTCATTGTAATGATCTAATCATCATATTATAGTTCAGTGTTGTGACTTCATGTAATTAGTTCTACCATCATTTAGTCTCCTCATATGAATTCGATGTGCAGGAACTATCGCGTTCCCATGAGATTCTTCCATCCTCTATGGGATTCACCCGATCTTGACCTTGTGCTGTTATCTGGTAGATGCATTCCAGTTCATCGTAACTGTCCTTATCGTGCACCGATTTGGTGTAGCACTCTCCTTCAGCTGGAGCTAGCAGAACTATTACCCTTAGTGACTTCTTTTCGAACATCATTTTCCATCTCTTTAAGTTGATGACCCCGTTCATGTCCGTGTCCAATCGATTCCTAGAAATGTAGGGTAGGGATTAGTGCCATAAAAAATTTCTATTACGTCAAAGTCAGTCTATGTACTTACGCCTTCAATGTCCACTGTCACCCCTTGTAGTTGGCACATCAGTAAGATCTTTTGTTGGTTGGCCATCCTTAGCTGAATAGGAGACCACTGCAGTGTGGGCCTACCCATGCGTTCCCACGTTTGCTTAGGTAACACATTCGCATCTGACCCTAAATCCAAAATGACCTGGTCCATCTCGTACTCGCCGATTTGCACTGTCATACGCATCTCCATTCTGGTGCACAGATCATGTTTTCCTAGTTTCTGAATTATATGCGGCTTGCCCGACCCTGCACACTTAGTGATTAGCTCTTGTAGTCCTTTGATGACTTTACTATCGTGTAGCAGCTTGACACATGTCTCTAAAAAGGTAGTAAGCATAGAGGGATCCATCCCTGGCTCAATTGGGTCCCTTCTACTTGGAGTAGAGACTTCCGTGAAGCTCTTCTGAGCTTCCTTAGGCACCTTCTTCCCCTGTTCCACCTCAAAGTCAGGTTCCCTTGTAGGGCCATCGCGACCCTTCGCATCTTCTGCAAACTCTTTCCGTGCATCTCTTCCTGTGGGTGCACCACTCCTAGGTACCATGTTTATGCTGGGGTCTTCTTCGCGTGGTTTTTACCTCATCATTTGGACATTTTGAGTTGAGTGGTCTGTAATACTCCCTTTTCACACATCTGGGCAATTAACATCGGACAATCTACCATTTCATGGTCAAACTGCTCATTGTATGGAAAAGATATCCTCGTCGGGTTAGTGCAGTCACAAGCATAGTGTCCTGGCCCTCTGCAGTTATAACAGATCAGCTTTTCACATCCTCGTCCAGGTCCCAATCCTCTTCCTCAGTTGCATCCTTGAAATTCTCTGCGTGGCCCTATGGCTGGGTCAAAACCTCATGCTTCAGTCTGCACTCGGTAGGTTGGGGTCCTTCCCATCATTAAGTCGTAACTTTGACACGTTCACTCATCGTGACCCACTGATATACAAAAGTTGCAATACAATTGTTGCAGGGTCTGGGTATACTTCTGCAATAGCTGGAAGTTGTCCATTGCGTGCTTTCCACCCACTTGACAAATCACGCACCAGAGCGCGGGTGCTGTACTTGGCCCTACTTGTACCTCAAGCTTTATTGGCATCCCCCCCCACCAGATAGTTCGTGAAGACAAGGCAATGCTCCTTGTCGTGCCCTTGACTTTTACATTTAATGCATCCTACCTCTGTACGTGCCTCTGGTTGGGTCACCCTTTCTTGCTTCAAGCTTTCCATTTCTAAGCTCAGGTTTTGTAGTTGCATGTGGATTTACTGAACTCCCAACCATGGATCCTGTATTGGAGTTTTGTGCAACCTCATTGCTGTCTCTAATGCTTCAGCTTGGGTTGAGATCTTTTGTTGTGATAGCGCTATCATCATATGTGGTGTCAAAGATGCTACAAACCACGCACAATGTTGTGCATCCGTCAATGTCATGTTATCCTCATGGATGGTTCTTTTCAATCTCTGATCCAGATCCCATGGAGTTTCGCTAGGTAACATCATGATCTCCTTGAACCTAATGACTGACTATGTCTCTGATTTTGGCCGACCAAATTATTTGTTTAATGCATCATGGATTGTCGTTATTCCCGCATTCGGATGATCACTTGAGTGCTTTATATACCACGTCAACGCGCGGTCCTGCAACACGCTAACCAGAGTAGCCTGTTTGATGTTATCTTCCATTATGCCTTGGAATTCCCATACAACCCTTACCACAAACCAAAACTGACCTGGTTCCTCATTTCCTACACCCTTAAATACCGGTAACTTGACTGTGCTTGCCATCCCAACCTTCAGTGGTGGCAGAGGTGGAGTTGGTGAAGGTGGATTTCATGTCAGTGAAGTAGGCGATGGCATAGACAGAGGTGGTATTGGTGGAAAGCGCTGCTTAATCAATCGGATTGCACTTCTTGGAGAGAACCTCGCGAGCTCCTCCTCGCTTTCTCGTGAAATAGAATTCAGCGGAGTATTCTCTAATCCTTCGGTTCCTCGGTAGCCTATTCCACTCTGTGTTACGGCAAACATCAATAAATGCACATAATCTGTTTCTCGCACAACATCATCTTAATCCAAGTATTCAACAATTTGATATACTTGCCTCGCGGTCCTTGGAGAAAACACCTTTCTACTTCACTATAACTCACAGTTGTGTCTATCACAAACTCAGTAATGAACCATCCTATTACCCGATCCAACTAGTGATCTACTGCGCATGCGATTTTATCTTCGGATATTTCTAGCATGCGCACCAATTCTTGAGTCCACACAATAGGTTGATCTAGTTTGCACCTTCCCACACTGTCAGCTAACCTCATGATCCACTCGTACAACTCTATCGAGAATGTTGCGAAGAAGATCTCGTGGATATCTATGCATATGTAACGATCCAACCACCCTTCCTTCGATATCCGCGGGTTTCTATTTTCTTGAACCAAAAACTTTTGAAGCTTCTGATCCAACCAATCTTCAAGCTCTTTCTTTGTAGGATCCTAGTGTTCCAACATTAGACATCCCTTAAGCAGATCTCGGTCCCAGCAACGGAACCATTTGTTGGCTTATTGGGCCCTAACCCAGGTTTGGAAGAGTTATTTAGCCAAACAAATCTTGCAGCTACCGGCCCTTTTGGCAACAACGCGTGGAGCACAGACTGAGGTCTCACTCAAGGTAGCAGGGTAGGGTGTTGGAACTAGGTTTTCGCACCCTTGGGATGTCGTGATGTGGTATGGAGGAGTCAGGGGTCGTTCTATGGCCTCGCGCTATTCTGCTTCCACGTAGATCTGGAACAAGGCAACTCCTTAATACTTATTATTAATGAGCTCTTATAGATCAGATCTACTTTTACGGTCTTTAAGCAAACATTTAATAGAGATAACCAGTTCTCACACCCAGAAAAGTTATAGATTTGCATGAAATCATAACATAAGCATAAGCGCACAGATCCAATAGATATATCAACCATAAATTAACTAGATCCACAATATTTTAGATTCAACATAGTATTTAAGAGCCAACTTATCTTTATTCAACTCTTTCACCAATACATCCAGATCTGCCCTGCGCACTTAGCTGTAAGTGTCTGCACACATAGCTGTGGACTCTTCTAGGCCTCTACGCACATAGCTGCAGAGCCTTTATCTACCCACCAACAACCTCAACTCTGACTTACAAACACTTCAAGATTTCTTTCTTCAAAACCCCATTACATTCTAGATCCAAAAGTACATACCAACTTCTGACTCCTAACTCTAGAGCCTTGCTCTATTTTTACATTTCCATGGTTCGTAGACCATGGGTGGTCCGACTCAGTTTACATTATTTTTTGGCGAACAACCCTCTAACTTGAATCATTACACTTCATGCTCCATGCATCTTGTAGAGCCTTTACCATACCTTTACCCAAAATTGCAGGCTTCTGCTACCCAATAGCTCTAAATCAATCATTTTCTTCCCTTTGTCATTCCCCTTATCAGGTTCTAAGTCAAGGTCGGAACATGTATTTGATTCTAAAGCCTTCAACTCAGCCACCAGCGAGTACCTGGTCTGATACTCACTTGTGATATGAGTGGGGATCTTAGGGAACTCACACCGCTTTCCTGTGTCTTTCTTTGATTTCATGGTGTTGTTCTTTTCTTGCGGCTTCGATGGGTTGTCTTGGATCACCCCACCTTGGCTTTGTCCTTTTTTCTTCGAATTCATAGATCCAAAGTCTCGCTTCTTTTGTTTAAACTTCTACTCGATCTTGACAGCGTATCGGTACACCGTGCTGAGCGAGAATATGTTCAGGAACTCCATCTCATCTTGGATGTACATGTGTAGGAAGTCGCAGTATTTGAGTACCAAATGTAGCTTAGAATCATTGATACCCAACTTTGTCCAAAGGGTATGAAAAATATTTGTGAACTCTAGCATGTCTTGGTCCCTTTCCTGCCACAACGTGGTCCACTTTATGTATTTGTCCTCATAGCTTTTGATAGGGTAGTACTGCTCCTTGATGGCATCCTGAAATGAATTCCAAGTGAGAGTGGCTAAAAACATTGAATTCTTACTTTCATTCTTCTGCTCATAGTAGGTTTCCCACCAGTTCTTGACATGGGGGACTGCTTTGAGAAGTGCAAAAGTGATCTTTTGCTGGTTGGAAAAATCATGAGCAGAAAAATACCCTTCTAGCAGATTTAACCATTTATCTACGACATCTGCATCTATCTGAGCCTCGAATATGGGGATTTCAAAATTAACCTGTACCTTAAAGGGTGTGGCATTTCTAGAGTAGTTGTTGGAAGCCGATGCGTCGCCTCTGTAACCGCTAAAGTATCTAGGCAAAGTTTTCCATCATCGCGTTCCTTTGTTGCTCGAGGGCTTCTTCAAGCAATATTTTGATAGGATCTCCTTCCCCCTCATCTTTCTTTTCATCTTCCATGGGAGGCCGTCGAGATTTGTGAGGCTGGTCTTGCAAAGCTTTGACCAGTTCAAGCCCTAACTCCTTGTATCTCGACCTCGTTGGGGACATGCAAAGAAAAACAGAGAAAGAGAAGACTACTCTGATACCACTGATCCATATTTAAATAGGAACACAACCAATTAGGGAGATAACCATAAACATAGATATGCATTAGGAATAATACTTCATTTCATTAATGTAAAATACTGAAATATGCGTACAAACAGAAATGGAAATAAACTAGCTAGGGCGATGTAAGCTTATCTCTAAGAAGAGATGTGGCGGCTACTTGCCTCTGAACTGTGTTACAATGAGGCTTGAGGGACTATTTATTGTTGAGAAACAATGGAAAACCCTAAACATCCAAAACCCTAACCCTAGGAGATGAAACACCAAACAATGGGCCCCGTTTTGTGTAAATTGGTACATGAACTTCCCGGGGTCGTAACTTTGGCATACGATCTCCATTTGACACGCACAATACCTCGTTAGAAAGATATGTCCCAGACTACAACTTTGGGAAGAGAAAAATCAGTCCATGGACCCATGTTTCTCCCATTTTTCCCCAAAAAAACGTATTTTAGGGCCTCAAAACAGCTCTGAATGTTTAGGACTCGAAAAAATTGCTGAAAATAGTAAATTGTGCTACAATTAAGCAAACTGAATGAGACAGTTATGGGGGTCCAAGTGGGATAGGTGGGTGGCCACCAAAATCCACTTGGATCAGCTTGCCAATAATAGAGGCCACTCCAGAGACATTATGAAGGATTGGGTAAAGGAACAAGCTCGTTTCAAGATGACCCCCCAATCAGATCTATAGGATGAAGATATTGAGGAAGGCATACCAATACTTGGTCATATTCACATGTTGACTGAGTGGCCAAGCGAGAACTGATACCTTCCCTCAAAGTTGAGTGGTTGCGCTGGACCAACTAGCTAGAGAAGGAAGATTGTGTAACTGGTCCGACATACTGGCTCATTAACTAAAGGAGCAAGTCACGAAGGCTCGACAGTCACCCGAAGGCATGCATGCAGAGATTTACATCTCCACCTACATTGTAGATGCAGTCTGTGCCCGACATGAGTTCCCAGGCCTAGAGTGGGCATGGTCACTGGCAAAGACTATTCTAAGCACATATTTCAAGTTATTATCCGAGTACAGCTTCAGAGGAGTGATCATATGGCTGCCCGACCATCTTGTCACCCCACTTTACAAGTTGATATTCGAAAAGGATCCACCTTGGATGTCAGAAGAAGAGAAGAAGGCATTGTTAGGAATTAAAAATTGGTATGCCTCACCAAACGACACGTTCATCAAACTGTTAAGTGTGGAGAAGCCTCTGCATGTTCTGTCAAAGTTTTCTTTGGACATTCTTGTCATGCAGGAAGTAGCATATCATATCTCAGTAGGATTAATAGTTAGGCTGCAGTAGAAGAAGAAGTCACCTTGGCCCACTCTTCCATTGCGGATTGGGTTATACGAGATATAGAGCATCAAGTAAGCAGACGTTGAAGTTGAACATATGAAGAAGTACCCATTCAGCCTCTGAAGCTTCAACCTGTATGACCCACATTACATTGTGAAGGATCATTGCATGAGAGCTCAGTTCAATTGGATCCATGGGGCATGTCATTGGGTCGAGGACTCATGGAAGTATTGCCTCAATTCCTCCAGACCCAATGAACAGGTCGGTTTCACCGTAGAGTGGTTAGCACAACAACATGAAGCAACATCACAGAGAACACCAATAGTAGCAGCATCGGCAGATGCAGCAGAGCCAAGAATACCTATGCACGACAAAGGGAAGAGAAAGATTGTCGACCGCATGGAGGAGGAACAAGCTGTAAGTTTTGAGCAAATCCACTTGTAGAAAAAGCAGCTATGGCTATTCAACAGAAGAGGCAGTAGCGCGACAAGTGAATAGTGCGAAGCCAGAGGGATAAGAAGAGAATGGAAGAAGCAGAGAAGGAGTTGCATGAGATGAGGGAGAAACTCCAGAAAGAACAAGATCTATGCCAACATGAGAAGGAAGTGCAGCAACAGAAGATTCATGAGGGGGCACATCATGTGCAGACAGACGAAGTAACGCTCGTACAAGTAGTTGATTCTTCTGAAAAGCTGGCATCAAGCGAACAGGGTGAACCCTGGCAGGGGCAAGGCTTTCCTCATGAGATAGAATAGGCTCTTGAACATTTGGATGTAGACATGGAGCAGCCGAATTTGGAACAAGACACTCTCCTCATGCCTCACCAAAGAGAGGTCGACTCACCTGCTTCAATGCACCTAGACAATGAGAAAGTCTTGGAAGATCAAGGAGGCACTGAGATCCTTAGTGGTCAACCGAAACCAAAGATGCACAACATCTCCTTTAACGAATTTCATCACAGAGTTGTGCAGTCTCAGAGAGTACCGAATTCGGAAAACAAAACATCGTCTGCACAATTTGAAGAGCAAGTGATCGTGACTGATGTGCATAAGCATCCAGCTACATTGGCCAATGCAACTAGAGTGTATGTTGAAGCCAATAACTCAAGTGTTCATTTTCTCATAGCTGAGAATGAGCGAATGGTGAAGGAACTACAAGTGGCCAAGCAGGGAGGAGACTTGGTGACAATGTCTGCCCAAGCTGAACTGAACAAGGAAATACTGGATGAAGTGTTATCCTTGGACACAATTATGCGATCATTTTACTCCAATTTGGTACCCTACATCAACCATTCATTCATCTACATGGATTATAGCAATGATGTGCAAGAATACTACACATCCTGAAGAACATAGATACTGTCATTGATAACATGTGAGCACAAATGATGATGTACAAGGGAGCCCCACTTCACTTGCCAAAGATGATGAAGGCCAATGTTGTTGAACTACAAACACGTATCCAGAGTCAGATCCAGAACTATGAAGACCTACCATAACTCATCACTAGCATACATGCTTCCCATGCATGAGTATTCAAAAGCATGGAGGTTATAGTGCACACTCATACGATCCCATCACTTGGGACACTTACTCAAGTGAAGAAAAGGAAGCGGGTCCAATACGAGATTGACTTGTGCTTCAAAGAATTGATGTGCACCGCCACTAGCCCAGACTTTCCAATCAGTGTAGGCATCATGCACAAGTACGTTGCCAGTGCGGCCACACTAAAGACAATGATGCACATGCTCATAGATGAGTTGGACAAAGGAGCCTGAGTAGTGTACCCAGATGCTATAGAGGCAAGGTTTAGGTTTTAGATGGACGTCACAACAGAACCCACAGATATTCTCAAGGACTACCAATTTTGGTATCAATATGTCACTGTTGATCAACATGAGGATGTCGAGCAGTTGGACTTCTATGGTTGTCTAAGTCTGAATGATGTCTAGTTTGGCTTGTCCAAGCCATTGTTCACATGGGTACATGCGCATTGTAATGTTGAGTCATGTCAAGTGTATGTCAAGTGTCAAGAGTGGATGTAACAGTCATAGAGTAGGTGAGGAGTCATGAGGGTAGTTGAATGGTCACAAAGGGGAATGTCAAGCATCACCCCACCCTTCACTATAAATAGTCCCTCATAACTCATTGTATGTGATTTTGGTTAGCCAAGCTTCTACTAAGACTACGTTGAAGAAGGCTTGGACAATATTGTAATGCACATTGGCTTCTCCACTGCATGAAGCTAGTACATCTCTTTGGAGGAGCAAGTGAATGTGGATGTAACGTTCCACTGTTGGGGCTAGCAAGTTTACATGGATGTATTGCATTATTGTGACTTACACTTCTTTATAATATAAGAGATAGCACATTTTCATGCATATGTTGTTATTATAGTTGGATTGTTCCGATTTCCTTAATGATGTATGTTGTTTAACTTTCATACTTGTGTATGAACTGATTTGTATGAAATTATATGAATCTTGTTATTATTGTGTTGCATATGTTATTAATGTTGTCATCGTCTGTGTCGATTGCTCTATCGGACATCAGACAGACCTTTCTCATGAACCTTGCTATATCAACCATCACACTCATCTTGGACTGATCTGTGAGAGTTGTTTGTTTTATCTTACCTTGTATGTTGTGACTGCCACATCTGAGTGGACTGATCCACCATGCATGTCCTTTGTGTGGTTTTTTCCTAGACGAGTTGGGACTGATCCCTTTCAACCTGGAACTCACCTTCACCTCCCTCTCCCTTTGAGTGTTGGAACCTCTCCTATGCATTCCTTGAATCTCTACATTAGCCACACCCTTGCTACTGATAGAGTAATCTTACTGACCTTTGTGTGACATTGCAGTCAAGGCATTGCCTTACAACCCATTGTTGGGACTCCTACACCAAACAGTCCGAGGTTTAACTGGGACATTTTACTGGGGAGATCCCCTTGACATGTTGGCGGGTCCAGGACTGTGAACATTTATGCCACTAGAAGGAGGGACTGATGACAAGCAGTGTCCCCTCATCTAGTTTTGAACCTTTGCATATCTTTCATGGAGTCTTCCATTCTTCTTCCCTTGAGGTGTTTTTCAAATCATGAAGATGTTTCCATCTCGGGGAAGCTTTTCAATCTCTTGTCCGCTCACACATATGATGGTGAAGGCGAAGTGGCCTGACCTGAACACCTTCATAACTTTATTTCCATGATTTATGAGGAAGATGAGTTTACTGAAGAACAAGCTGGTTTGTTGCTTGCATACACACTTCACGAATCTCCATTCTGTTGGGTGCTTAGCCTACCGGCTGACACCATGCACTCATGTGAGCACTTTTGTGATAGTATTGAAGACACATTCTATCATTTTGATCTAGACCATCTTGACTGGAAACTGTTATAGCAATGGAGGGCTCAGCATGAATCCGTTATTGATTTTTGGCAGCGTTTCTGTGACTTACAGTTTCAAGCTCTGAGGAGCCAGTTGAAGTTCACTTATTCTTGGGACTAGTTCGAGTACTGTCTTAAGAGATTTTCTTGTCCCACGAGAAAGCTTGATGTCAAGCCTCGTTCAACCTTCTTCTTTGATGGAACTGCACAATCCCAAGTGGGAGAAGGCACTGTCTCAACGGACTATCAACCTCCTTCTCATTCAACAGTTCCACCATCGCCCTGTGATGCTGAGGATCATGTTCACACATATGTTCACCCTTCACACCGTCCCAACATCACTCCAATCAATTTTTGCATAGAGTTAGTTGTGAGTCCTTCGAGTTCCCATATGCTTTCTTTTCTTCAACCTCCATATTTGCACTAAGGTGTTACTCCGAATGATGTTGTCTTGTGTTCATCCACTCCAGAGTCTTCACCTGTTGGGAATGAGGAACAACACATTGACAGAGTTGGTGTTGCACAACCAACATACGCTATCATTCATGAAGAGTATGAGTGAAAACTTGAACATAAATACTCGGAAAAGGATGAATCCCTTCTGTACAAGCCCCCTCTGTTCTTTTCTAGCTTCTTTGGTGAACCTACCATCTATGATTTTCCATGTGTGTCTTCATCCACGGATGCACCCGTTGTTGTTGACTCGCAGGACTCACCGGATGTCAGTCTATCATTCGACAATGGAGAGGATAAGTTATTCATTAAAGATCCACTTGATACTTCATCTGTCTCTTCAAGAAACACAGAGGATAAGTTCATTCACTTTTTATCATCCCCTCTGTTTGATTCATCTTCCCATGAGGATGTCAAAGAATTCATTGATTTTTCTGATCATGGCGGTCGTGATCCATTTGCTTCCAAATTTGATCATGATCACGAATCTATCGCAGTTGATTTTCAAAGCCACCGGTGTATGATGGTCTACCTGATGATGAAGTTGAGACACCTAAGACTGTCGAGGCACTTCAACCCAAGCTGATGGTTATGTCAGGCCCTCAATCTCTTGAGGTTAGTCTCACTTCCAATCATGAAACTGTTCAATCACCCAAGGCTCCTCATCACTCGTCTATATTCATTGAAGATCCATCTCACTCACAGATCACACTTCCTCGAATCAAATTGCATGATACCATTGCTCAGGAATTCAAGGAGTCTTACATTACAAGCACTCGTCGGCAACACAATTTATCTTTGCTTCTTTCATTTTCTTGCAAGTCTCAGTCAAGAGTGTGCTTTTGCTTCAAAGTTGCACGTAGTGTCACACAACACCCTGATAAGTCCACAGACTATTCGTCATGCAGATGCACTCACTTATGTCCCGTGTGCACTTTGAAACACAAAGCGTGGATTTCTTCATTGTTATATATTTCTTGTATGCTGGTCCGCACGACTAGGTTACTTGTAGACCAAGCCTTCACCCACATGGGTCTACCAATGAGCCGATGGCTGCATTGGAAGTATCACTTCACGTGATCATGCCCATGCACTGTTAATGGAGGAGTAGTAGTGTTTTCTTTCAGTTGTTTTCTTGCATGCTTGTTTTCTTTCATGCTTTGATTGCTTGTTTGTTTGCTTGCTTTGCTCTCATTTTTTCTTCTACTTTTTCTTAGCTTTTTTGTTAGTTCGTTCACTTGTTTCATTCATAGATTAGTTTGCATGAAACCATTTGTGAATCATGAAATGATCTAGGTAAAGTACAAGAGGTTTTGTACAGCTATCGCTACTTGGTTATCTGTCATCTTGCCTATATATGATGAACTTGTTACTCTTAGTCCATGATACGTCGAAGGAAAATATGTATTGTTCGAAGTGAACCTTGGTGTAAACACAACGCTTGTGCGCTAACTAGTGTCACCTTCTCTAGTTGATTGTTTTTGGGTTAACCCTTGTCAGCCCAGTCAATTAGAGTAAGGTGAGGGGGAAAACCTTAACAGGCATGTCAAAGATACAATAAACTACTTCTCTACTAGAACAACCTCTTCTACTCTCAATAAGTCAGGATCCCTCTTCCACCTCTAAAATGAATAAGTGCTATGCATAGTGAAAATGAAAAAAGAAAAATAAAATGAAAGGTAAAAAAATTCAAAATGAAAAATGAATAAGGCGAAAAAAGAGAAAGGCATCTTGCATAAGGAGGTGATGCTTGTGTTCCTATGTGACTCCACTAGGGTACTATCCAGGCCTACTGGCAATGGAGCAACACAAGAGATGAAACTAAGACTTTGAATACTATACTACTTTTACACCTATATACCCCTCAACCCTAATCAAAACAGCTGTGTTGCCTTGGCTTGGAATGTGTGTCAATTGACAGATGCTACATTTACATCAAGCTAGTGTGAAGCCAAGATGAGCTAAGAACTGAACAATACTTCTGAAGGTGTTAGACTCATTTTTCACGAACAAGGTCCATTCAGAGAGCTGGAGTTCTACCAGTGTGTCTCCAAGTGTTGTAACAGCTACAAACACCCTCCAAAATTTTCCCTTAATCTGTTTTGGAGCCTCACCTAAAAACCTTACCTATCACTTTGTCTTGCTTCGTCAAGTACTCAAGCTTCAGTGTTTTCCTCGCACAAACGCAACCTATGGATCACAATCGATCCATTCCCTTCACAGGATACTTACTTGGCCTTGGTTCAACTGCAGGCTGAGCAACTTCCCCTTGAAAATTATGTATTCCTGGAGGGCAACCAGAATTCTCTCCAGGAATTGCGCGATCCTCTCTAATAGCCTGCTGGGTTCCAGGATTACGCAATCCTGCCAGCCAACCCTCCCAATAGGGTTTACGCAATTTTTCCCAGTAGCAGACTTTACAGCCCAGGATATGTGCAAATATGGGTAGAAATCGGCAGCTCTACCCATAAATTGTGCAATCCCCTTGGGAAGTCAGCCCAGCTTACCTTCAGCAATGCACATTTTCCCCAGGAAGTTGTGCACTAGCATGCATGGACAATCTGATTGACTAGTTCCACCCTGGACCAAGGAAACTTGACTTGCATGCATGCATGACTTGATATTCTCGGAATAGCAAGAGATGACATGCAAAATATATCCCATGATTCACGGAGCTATTTTTAGTAGCTGCGGGTTACACTCAAAGTTGTTTTAGAAGTTTCCCTCCATGTCTTGCTTTTTCCTTGATTTGTGGCATGCGCGTCTTGAGACCAAACTTATTTATTTGACGCATCAGAGCTCATTCATTCACATTGATATTTGAGTGCTGACATCTCACAACACATCTAGGACTCTCCTCCATATCCGACTCAGCTATTCACGGGTAAGTGGCCTCAACTTGTCTTTTTCAACATTTTTGTCACTTTTTTTGTATTCTCTTGTGTGAATGTTGTTTGCTTGATTTCTTTGAACGCCTGTTGTCATTTACATATATTCTAGATTGTCGTACCTCTGTTTCACTTTTCATTTCTATCTCACTATTGTCGCATGCATGAAACTATTTTGCATGGAAATTCGCTCAACCGGCAAATGACCTTACCCACATGCATGTTGATCTATTTTTTGAATCTTCCATTCATGTTCTTCATGCACTATTTATCACTTAGTGTCGCCATGCATTTCATCGACTTACTTGCTTTTAGTTTCCCATCGGCGAGTCAGGCCAACCTTGGCCTAGTCTCTGCCTTCAATAAGGCTACATTGTGAAATCTGGAGAAGGAAGGCTCACCTTCCTCTCTAGATTTTTGCATTCTAGACTAGCACTAGCCTCCTGGACTAATTTGCACATTCCTGGAGGGTAGTGGCTACTTGGCCCAAGAATTTGCACAAATTTGTCCCTGGGCCAACAGTCCTTCCAAGCTAGGATTGTGCATTGCACAATCCCCATAGCCAACTGCCCAACTGGATTGTACATTTCACAGATTCAACAACTAGTCTAGCCTCCCAATTAGTCTAGATTTCCTTTTGCGCAGTTATGGAAGCCAGTCATTCAGCCTCCTAGTGAAATTTACGCAAATATTTCTCATCAGTTTCCCAGGTATGTTGTGTCCTTCCCCAGATTTGTTTTGTTTTCCTGACATATTTCTTTCCATGCATGTTGCTTGTTTCAAGATATTTTAGGTGTCCATCTGTCTCAATGTCTTCCAAGAGAACAGGATCTCAGGACATTGATGGTATGGTAGCTGGAGCAGCAACTAAGCAGGTGTCCTCTGGTCTGTCGATCTGTGAAGATACGAAGTTGTATCTAGAAAAGGACATCAATCTAAAGTGGCAAGAGGTGAATGAAACATTCACAGGTACTTTTGGGGAAGACCTTGTATACCGTAAGGTGTACGTGAACATTCATAAGTCTGGTTTGTACTGGATTACATGTAGATACCCCGCGTTCCTATGCACGAAAATGATTCACTAGATCGTCTCTCACACTGACCCCGAGACGATGACCTTGAGAAATGTCAGTGTGACGAAGCTTGCAACCTTCTAGGAACAATATTACAATGAGATGTATCAGATGACTGAGCCCATGACTATCATGAGTCCCCTGTTCAGCTTTCCCAACAACATAGGCCACTCCAGAGACATTCTAAAGGATTGGGTAAAGGAGCCAGCTCATTTCAGGATGACCCCCAATCAAATCTATAAGACTCAGATATTGAGGAAAGCATACCAATACTTGGTCATATTCGCATGTTGACTGAGTGGCCAAGTGAGCATTGAGACCTTCACTTAGAGTTGGGTGGTCGCGCTAGACTAAATGGCTAGAGAAGGAAGACCATGCAACTGGTCTGGCATACTGGCTCATCAACTGAAGGAGAAAGTCACGAAGGCTCGATAGTCACCCAAAGGCATGCATGTAGAGATTTACATGTCCGCCTACATTCTAGATCAATTATGTGCCCAACATGAGTTTGGGCTTAGAATGGGCATGGTCACCGACGAAGACTATTGTGAGCACATATTTCAAGTTATTGTCCAAGTGCAGCTTTAGAGGAGTGATCATATGACTGTCCGACCATCTTGTCACCCCAGTGTACAGGTTAATATTTGAACAATATCCACCCTTCATGTTAGAAGAAGTGATGAAGGCATTATTAGGCATTACAGATTGGTATGCCTCACCAGACGTCCGTTCACCGGAATGTTCCGTGGAGAGAATCCTTCGCATGTTCTGCCAAAGTTTTCTTTGGACGTGCTTGTTGTGTAGGAAGTAGTGCATCATATCTCAGCCGGATTAATAGCCAGGCTGCAGCAGAAGAAGAAGGCACCTTCCTCACTCTTCCATTGCGAATTGGGTTATACGAGATCTGAAGCATCAAGAAAGCAGATGTCGAAGCTGAATAAATGAAGAAGTACCCATTTGACCTCTAAAGCTTCAACCCGTATGACCCACATTGCATTGTGAAGGATCACTGCATGATAATTCAGTTCAATTAGATCCATGGGCCATGTCATTGGGCTGAGGAAGACTCATGGAGGTATTGCTTCAATTCCTCCAGACCCAATGAACAGGTCGGTTTCTTCATAGAGTGGTTAGCACAGTAGCATGAAGCAGCATCACGAAAAACACCAGTAGTAGCAGCAACAATAGAGGCATAGAGCTAAGCATACCTATGAATGACAAAGGGAATAATCGACCACATGGAGGAGGAACAAAGCTACAAGTTTCAAGCAGATCCACTTCCAGAAAAAGAAGTTATGGCTATTCAACAGAAGAAGCAACAACGCAGCAACCGAATCATGCGAAGGAAGAGGTATAAGAAGAGAATGGAAGAAGCAGAGAGGGAGTTGCATGAGTTGAAGGAGAAATTCCAAAAAGAACATGATCTGTGCCAACATGAGAAGGAAGCGCAGTAGTAGTAGATTCATGAGGGGGTGCATCACGTGTAGACAGATGAAGTAATGCCCATACAAGTTGTTGATTCTTTTGAATAGATGGAATTAGGCGAAGAAAGTGAACCTTTGCAGGGGCAAGACTTTGCTCATAAGATAGAATAGGCTCTTAAACAATTGGATGTAGACATGGAGTAACCAGAGTTGGAACAGGACACTGACCTCATGCCTCACCAAAGAGAGGTCGACTCACCAGCTTCAATGCAACTAAACAGTGAGCAAGTCTCGGATGACCAAGGAGGAACTAAGATACTTGGTGGTTAAGTGAAAGAAGAGATGCACGACATCTCCTTTAATAAATCTCATCACAGAGTTGTGTAGACTGAGATAGTACCGACTCCAGAAGACCATACATCGCCTACGGAATTTGAAGAGAAAGTGATCGCGACTGATGTATAGAAGCATCCATTTGCAGTGGCCGATGCAACTAGAGTATATTCCGAAGCCACTATCTCAAGTGTTCATTTTCTCATAGCTGAGAATGAGAGATTGGCGAAGGAACTATAGGTGGCCAAGCAGGGAGGAGACTTGGTGACAGTGTCTGCCTGAGCTGAGCTGAAGAAGGAAATACTGGATGAAGTTTTGTCCTTGGACATGCTTATTCGAGCATTGTACTCCAAGTTTGGTACCTTGTATCAAGCAGTCATTCATCTCCACGGATGGCAGCAATGATGTGCAAGAAGAATACACATCTTGAAGAATATACATACTATTGTTGATAAGATGTGAGCATGGACGATGAAGTACAAGAGAGCTCCGCTTCACTTGCTAAAGATGATGAAGGCCAATGCAGTCGAGATGCAAGCACGTATCTGAAACTATGAATACCTACCGCAACTCATCACTAGCATACAAGATTCCCATGCATGAGTATTCAAAATCATGGAGGTTATAGTGCAAACTCATACAATCCCATCACTTGGGACCCTTACTCAGGCAAAGACCAAGAAGCAGGTCCAACATGAGCTTGAGTCATACTTCAACGAGCTGATGCACACTGCCACTAGCCTAGACTTCCGTATCAGTGCAGACATCATGCACACATACGTTGCTAGTCTGGCCACACTAAAGACAATGATGTGCATGCTCACAGACGGGTTGGACAAAGGAGCTCGAGTATTGTACCCAGATGCTATGGAGGCAAGGTTCAGGTTTCAGACATACATCACATCAGAACACATAAACATTCTTAAGGACTACCAATCTTGGTATCAATATGTCACTGTTGATTAGCATGAGGATGTCGAGCAATTGGACTTCTATGGTTTTCTAAGTCTGAATGATGTCTAGTTTGGCTTGTCCAAGCCATTGTTCACATGGGTACATGTGCATTGTAATGTTGAGTCATGTCAAGTGTAAGTCAAGTGTCAAGAGTGGATGTAACAATCATAAAGTAGGTGAGGAGTCATGAGGGTAGTTGAATGGAAGGAAAGGGGAATATCAAGGGTCACCCCAACCATTGATATAAATAGTCCCTCAGAACTCATTGTATGGTATTTTGGTCAGCCAAGCTTCTACTAAGACTATCTTGAAGAAGGCTTGGACAGTATTGTAATGCACCTTGGCTTCTCCACTGCACAGACCTAGTACATCGCTTTGGAGGAGTAGGCGAATGTGGTTGTAATATTCCACTGTTGGGGCTAGCAAGTTTACATGGATGATTCTATGATTGTGACTTACACTTCTTTATATAATAAGAGCCAACACATTTTCATCCATATGTTGGTATTGTAGGTGGATTGTTCCAGTTTCCTTAATGATATATGTTGTTTAACTTACATACTTGTGAATGAACTGATTTGTATGCAATTATATGAATCTTGTTCGCATATGTTATTAATGTTGTCACCGTTAGTGTCGACTGCTCTATTGGACATCAAACAGACCTTTCTCATGAACCTTGCTATATCAACTGTCACACTCATCTCAGACTAATCCGTGAGTGTTGTTCGTGTTATATTACCTTGTATGTTGTGACTGTTGCATCCGAGTGGACTGCTCCACTGGAAGTTGTGCATGTCCTTTGTGTGGTGTGTTTCTAGCTGAGTTGGGCCTAGTCCCTTTCAACATGGAACTCACCTTCACCTCCCTCTCCCTTTGAAGTGTTGGAACCTCTCATACACATTCCTTGACTCTCTGCATCAACCACACCCTTGCTACTGACAAAGTTATCTTACTTGCCTCTGTGCGACATCGCAGTCAAGGCATTACCTTATGACCCACTGTTGGGACTCCTACACCAAATGGTTTGAGGTCTAAATGGGACTTCTTACTGGGGAGATTCCAATGAAATGTTGGCGGGTCCAGCATCGTCGACACAATGACAATGAGCAGACCCTTCACATTTACTCGTGTATACAGAACTGTCACCTCCAAGTTTGTATGAACCCTAGGTTGATAAAGTAAATTTGGTATCCCCAGGAGCTGTAGCATTCTTGCTGCAACACTGGTGCTCATCACTTTTTGGCACTGTTGCCGGGGAGGTGTCTGAGTAAGATGTGATTTCTGCTTTATTTCTTCCATTTCTTATCTCTGACATTTTTCTATTAGCTTCATTTATGCAAAAGTAATTGTAAGTTAGTTTGCTTTCCTTTCCATTCTGCAAGTGAGATTTCATTCAAGTAGTTAGTTTTCATGCAGTTAGTTATTTTCCATTCAGTTTGTGATCTCAATTCTACAATTATTTTCATAGCCTGAAAAAACACAAAACAAAACAAAATCACTTCTTTCATGCCTCGTAGGAATAGGGATAACTTGGGAAAAATTCTACCAATTATCTCCACCACTTCAAACAACCAACCTTCCCTCTTCTTCAGTGGCTGTGAGTTGGAGGAACCCCTAGATGAACAACCAGAGATATTTGAAGAGCCTACAAGGAGAGAAGAAGAAGGAGAACCCATTCCAACTGACCTAATGGCTGAAAATAGAAATGACAGAGGTGATAGAGAAAGAATTGAGGGTGCCTTTCCCATCATAGAAACTAATGGGGATACCAATATGAAGAATATAAGCCCCTCTTCTCTTCTTGATTTCCATGGCCTGACCTCAGAATGTCCAAACACTTTCTTGTTTGAGTTTGTTGTCATATGCATAACTTATGATTACACCAATGATGAGCAGAAGTTGAAACTATTCCCGTCCACTCTCAAGGATGCATATTTATGCTTGTTCATGGGTTTACATGGGGATAGCATCACAACCTAGGCTCAGATCCAGCAAGCCTTCAACAGAAAGTATCGAGACTACTGTAGGTCTAAAGACACTAAAGAAGAAATTTTTAGGATGACCTTAGGGTATGATGAATCCCTAGAGGATTATGAAAAAAGATTATAGCTTAGCTACAAAAGGGCCAGGTGCACACTTGATCCTAAGTCACTGAAGCTAGTCCTCCTCAGAGGGGTAAGGGAAGATCTTCTGGATACCCTAAACTGCTAGCAAGAGGGGACATTTACTAGCTATCCTATGAAGATATCAAGACTATATTTAGGAACCATTCTAGGGAAGCTAGGAAAAAGGGTAGGGGTAGTCAACCAATAGTGAATCCATCCTCTTCCAATACATCCATCAAAGATGAAATTGGAAATATGATGGAAGATTTCAAGAGTGAAATGCTGCAAACACTTTCCCTACAGATGGACCCTATGCACATCAAGAGAAAGTAGGAGGAAGAAAAGAGAGCCTTAGCCATTTTCTACCCTAGATGCACATGGAGGCACCCTAGGAATGAATTTCCATTAAATCTGATTGAAGTCTCCTTGGTCTGTGAAGAAAACCACTCCACAAACAAGTTCCCTTCTCTACCTGGACTAAAAGTTGTGTATCAGAGAACTGAAGGGGTGACTAAACAACTTTTCTACATAAATAAAATGAGACCTCATAGGCCTCAACCATACCATCAAGGCATGTAAGGGTCATCCCATACCTATTACAACCCTACCCATACCACGTACATTCCCTCTTGGGCGGGCCCTATTGATCCTTCCTGGTCTACACCTCCTCCTTGGTGTTTTCCACCTCAATACCATTCCTAACTGACCAACCAGTCATTTCAGCCATATGCTCTGCCACAACCTCAATGGAATTCACTGCCCTAGGGTTGGAGGCCCCCATTCAAAAATGCTCCAGCTTTATTGCCTTCACCCCCTACTCAACAAAACCTTTTACACCCTTCTCCACAACCTCATATGCCTACCCAACCAAATCCGAACCCAAACAATAGACAAGCACAACAAGTGTACAGTAGAGAGACATCCTATACTGCTTATGTTGTGGAGATTGAAGAAATTAACTTGAGATCTGGGAGAGTACTCCCAGAAAACCAAACTCCACCTTCACCTAGGGAGAGTGAGGAGGAAAGAGAGGAAAGCATGCCTAGAGTAAATCCACCACCCTTTCTTGAGAGATTAACTCATCTAGTCCAGCCTACTCCAGAAGAGAATGAACTTCTAGGCAAATTGAAATATATGTGTTAAAATTCCACTTCTCCAAGCCATAAAGGATGTACCTATTTACAACAAGTTAATTAAGGAGAAGTGTTTGGTCAATTTAGAGTGTCCTAAATTGCTGTATTAATTGTCAATCCGGGAATTAATCATAAGGCCATTGGAAAATAAATGCATGGCTTATGGAGGAATGGCGTGGAATGAAATGGTTATAGAGGTGATTTCATTTAATCATTGCATATAGTTGAGCTCGTGATTTAATAACTATGCAAAAATGTGTTAGAATGCCATTTGAAATAAATTTTTGTTCATACCTTGGAATTCTTGTCATTTTTCCTTAGTCTTCAATCAGTTGCTCCTCGTTGGTGCTTTTGAATGCCTTATGTCTTCATAATATATCCTCATACCTGCATTTGATTTCATGATTGCTGAACTAACATCTGACTGTATTTTTTTTTTGAAAAACAGAGTGGTGGCTGCAGAAACCCAACTGGCTACGGAATCAGTGAGCCGCTGCGGAAACTGACTTTAGTTGTGAAAACTGACCCAACAAGCTTATAACTGAATGAGATGTATAAACGATGACTGACTGGATGGAAAATGGTCATAAAAACCTTTATTAATGGAATGAAATGAATGAAATGGAGTTGAAATGAAGTGATGTGGAATGGAAATGAGATGGAGTGGAATGAGAATGAGGTGGAGCAGAATGAAAAATGAGAGAGAGAATTTTTTATTCTTTTTTGGAAAATATAGGGTGTCAGGAATTCCTGATTTTCGCCCTATATTTTCGGCATAAGGCTGTCAATCAGTGATTGGTTTTCAGGCTTATACAATTTTTATTTTTATTTTTTATTTTTTGATAGAAAAGAACAAAGGCTAGGCTGGTGGAGAAGAAGGATTCTTCTTCACCAGCCCTATTGCAGAATTATCTTGAAACATTTTGACGAATTCCTCTTTTGAGAGTGGCTTATGATAGATCTTTAATTTGTGGCCATTCACAATAAGAGGAGTTTGAGATTCATCAATGGTCTTGATTTTTACTGCTCCATTGCTAAATACTTTGTCAATCTCATAGAGCCCAAGCCAATGAGTTTGAAATTTGCCTTTAAAGTCTTTAAACTTAGAATCAAATAGCAATGCCCAGTCTCCTTCCTGAAACTTTTTCTCTTTGATGTATTTGTCATGCCACTTAGCTCTTTGATATTGAACTAGATCAGTTCTTAGGATTGCTTCTTGTCTGATCTCATCTAGCTCATTCAATTGCTCCATTCTATGCTTTTGGGCTTCCGATAGATCCATCCCCAACTGAATTGCCATCTTGAAGGTTTTGACTTGGAACTCAATGGGGAGGACTTCTTTCCCATAAACAAGTTCATAGGGGGAATGTCCTTTTGTATTTCTCCATGTAGTCATGTAGGCCCACAAGGCTTCAGAAAGCCTTTCTACCCAATCTCTTCTGTTTAGATGAACAGTTTTGGTGATGATGCTTTCAATAACTTTGTTTGTAGACTCCACTTGGCCATTTGCTTGCGGATGGTAAGGAGTAGATTTCCTGTGCTTGATTTTGTATTCTTCCATCAACTTCTCCACCATGTTGGATGTAAATTAACTTCCCTGATCTGTCACAATTTCTCTTGGGACACCAAAGCGAGTAAAAATACCTTCATAAAGAAAACTAACAACTGAATTTTCAGTAGTAGAAAGTAATGCTTTGGCTTCTACCCATTTAGTGACATAATCAGTACATACCAATATATACTTATTTTGTTTAGATGGTGGATTAATAGGTCCAATGAAATCTAACGCCCATTTTTCAAAGGGTTCGATGAGTACCTGTGGCTGTAATGGCATTTCATTTGAAAGAGTCGGTTTCCGTACTCTTTGGTAGCTCTCACAACTTTTGACATATTCTTTTGTATCTTTGAAGAGGGAAGGCCAATGATATCCTAAAGAAAGGATTTTACAGGTCGTCCTTTTATCAGCAAAGTGTCCGCCGCATGGTTCATCATGACATGCCTTGAGGATGTCAGGTATTTCATCTTCCCTAACACATCTTTTGATCACAAAATCTGGCCCTATTTTAACAATTTGTTATAAATCCATGAATATTTTGAACTCTCCTGAATAATCTTTCTTCTTTCACTAGGAAATAGATGTGGAGATAGTTTCCCTGTAACCAAATAGTTAGCAATATCCACATACCAAGGAGTCTTAGTAGTTATTGCAAACAAATATTCATCAAGAAACTTATCCTCTACAGGAGAATCTTCTTTAGTATTTTGGATCCTAGACAAGAAATCAGCGATTGTATTTTGTTTCCCTGGTCTATCCAATACAGTAATATTGAATTCTTGTAACAGTAAGAGCCACCTTGTAACTCTGCCATTAGTAACAGGTTTGTTCATTAGATATCTAATAGCAGAATGATCAATATGGATAAAAGTTTCATAGCCTGTTATATAATGTCTAAACTTATTGATTGCATGAACAACGGGTAAGAACTCTTTTTCAGTCACAGTATAATTCAACTCAGTGGGAGTCAAATTTTTACTGGCATAATAAATGGCATAAGGAACTAAATCCTTTTGACCCAACACGGCTCCTAGAGCTGTATCTGAGGCATCTGTAGAAATATGGAAAGGGATTTTCCAATTTGGTCCTCTCAACATAGGTGCTTCAGATATTCTTGTTTTCAAAGTTTCAAAGGTTGTTTGACAATCAGGATCCCATTTGAATTCACAGTCTTTTGTAAGCAGTTTGAAGAGTGGAAATTCTATTTAGTGAATTTTTCTATAAATCTTCTATACTATCCAGTAAATCCTAGAAAACTTTTAACATCTCTTTGACAATTTGGAATAGGCAACTTGGGGATGACTTCAACTTTTGATCTATCAACTGTAACCCCATCCCCTGAAATGTGATGTCCCAAAACAATACCTTCAGTAAACATCATAAAGCATTTTTCATGACTTAATGAAAGATTTGTATCTTTACATCTTATAAGTACTCTTTCCAAATTCTCTAATGCTTCTTCAAATGAGTCACCATAAACTGTAAAATCATCCATATAAACCTCTACAAAATCATGGATTAAATCAGAACAAATTCCTAGTACTGCTCTTTGGAATGTTGCGGGTGCATTACATAATCCAAAACGAAGCACTCGGTAAGCAAAAGTTCCCCATGGACAAGTAAATATGGTCTTATCTTGATCTTCAAGTGCTATATGAATTTGATTGTAGCCACTAAAACCATCCAAGAATGAAAAGTACTTTTGTCTGCTAGTGTATTTAATACCTGATCGATAAAGGGTAAAGGAAAGTGATCCTTCAAGGTTGCTTTATTCAATTCCCTATAATCAATGCATACTCTCCATTTACTATTCTTTTTAGGTACTATAACCAAAGGAGAAACCCATCGACTATCTGAAATTGGATAAATGAAGTTTACATTGAGTAGTTTTTGGAGCTCTTCTTTCACTATCTCCCTAAGATTTGGATTCATCCTTCTCTGAGGTTGTCAGATTGGTCTACTATTTTCCTTGATGTAGATGTGATGAATACAAGTCTTAGGGTCAATACCTTTCATATCAGTATATTCCCATGCAAATGCAGTAGAATTTTTTTGTAAGATTTTGGTTAGCTCTCGCTGTTGTGATTTTTCCAAGTTTTTGTTGATATACAATGTTTTACCTGGAAAAATTTCAATGGCGGAACTACCAAACTCTTCCATAGAGTAAAGAGACATTTGTCTAGATGA